>ML178826.1:402946-563866 GCA_004369125.1 Pterulicium gracile
GCCTGCCGAGCCATTGGAATTTGGGAGCAGGAAAGAGAAGGAGAAGAAAAGGACGGCTGTCTCAGTAAAGGGAAAACTGGTTCAAAAAGGGTAGCTGTTCGCAAAATCTTAGTTTCAACAGATGTTAGCCCACCGGGGGGGTCGAACCCCCAGCCTTCAGATACCCGCATATCATAAGAGTCTGACGCTCTATCCGATTGAGCTAGGCGGGCAGTGATGAGGATATTGTGGGGCTATAATCAATTTGCCAAAATTCTCTCACACGCTGCAGCGCTACAGTTGAACTCGCTCACATGGCCTCAAATCGCTGATCGTAAGCTGATCTGCCTCGAGGCATGTGTGCTCACATCTCTTCCTCCGCTCTCTCGATACCCTAATCCTATATCAGCTGAAGCTGTTTCTTATTATATCCCTCATCTCTCTCTGAACTCTCCCGCTATCGGCTTTGCTGCATTGACTTTGCGACCTAGACTTAACGACCGTTCATACGACTTCACCCACTCATCTTACGCAGATATCTCGGGTTAATTTCGTGACACTCGCACACGAATCTTTGGGATACGACCGATTCTAGGAATCTCTTCAGGTCATAGAGCCTCTGGGCCACTGCTTCTAGCAAGAAAAACACCTGGGTTACATTTGGATTTCCACAGCTTGATCATCTCTCTGACAAGCGCCCGAAAAGGTGAGCAAATCAAACAGTGCAATGCATCTCATTACACCACTAAACGCTATCTATGCATCAGTTTCAAGTCGGGGACCGACACACACAAGCAAAAAACCCACCATGGCTGCCAACCTACCACCTCGCTTCATCCCACCTCTCTACAGCAACGATGGTCGACCCACCCCCGTCGCGGTTCCCCCACCTGCCGGATCACAACCAGCCTGGGCCACATTCACCTCCCCCTCCCACTCTCACCACGGTCACTCCCCCTTTGTCCCCGGTGCCACCCATTTCATCCCACCCCCCGGTACACCTCGCGCAGGCCCACCCACCTCCCCCGACTCCGACGAAGACGACCTCCCCAACGTCACCGCAACCTGGGTCGGTTTCGACGGCGTCCCCATACCCATGGGCTCCAACGCCGCTCCCACCGCCGCTCGCCGGGGCAGTCGTCCAACAAGCGCGGGTCATCAAAGCCATCACAACAGAACGCAATCTCACCCTTCTACTCCTGCCGGCATGACCACCTTCGCCACCTTCGCCCCCCCTACGCCTGCGACGCCATTCCATCCCCCTCCCGCTACACCGTTCCAGAATAATCAAGGCACGCCGTATGGCGGGTTTGCGACGTTTGGTTCTGGGACGCCGGCGGTTGCGCCGGGGATGTTCCCGGGGCAGCAGCAGCAGCCAGGGTTTGGGATGGGGACTCCGTATGTGCCTCCACAGGGGATGACGCCGTATGGGCAGCCTGCGCAGATGCCATGGGGAGGTGGGAATATGTGGCAGGGGCAGCCGTCGCCGTTTATGCAGGGGTATCCGATGCAGCAGCCCATGATGGGAGGGATGGGGATGGGAATGAACGGGATGCCGGGAGGGATGGGAATGCCTCCGATGGGGATGGGACATCATGGGCTAGGGATTAATATGCAAGGGGCGCCGCAGGGTTACTTTGGGATGACGCCGCAGGTCCCGCAGGCGACATTTGCGCCGCCGCCAGCCCAGCCCGACCGGGCGGGAGGAGGAGGAGGAGGAGGTGACACGATGCCTATCTGGGAGGCAGGACAGAACTGTGAGTCATCCTGACGCTATCCTGTTTCCATCCACATATACATCAGTCATACCAATACACCCCCATACACCCATACACAACCCCATCAAAATTTCGAAATCTAATCTAACCCTAATCCTCCCTACTTAGACGGTGTCCCTCTCTCCCCCTCCCAAATCGCCGTCCTCAACGTCAAAGTCCAACTCAACCCCCTCATCACAACGCAAGACTCCCCCAACCCCGGCGACGCCCCCTTCCTCAAATGGAACATGCTCTTCTCCTCCTCCCAATGCCAGCTCTCCACCGACGACGACCGTCTCTCCTGGACAAACGGGCGCGACGCCCCCGCGACCTTCCCCCGCGTCTCCGCCCTCCGCCTCACCTTCCACCCCGCGCACCATCTCCCCTGGTCATTCACCATCACCGCTTCTGATAAACGCCATGCCGGTGTGACCTGTGGGGAACTGATCGATGGGATATCGAGTTTTTTGCAGAAGCCGAGCGATCAGGGGGAGTATGATGTGTTGAGTGAGGCGAAGAAGAGGGGGGTGAGTGTGGCGTATAGGGTGCATAGGGAGAAGAGGGAGGGGGTGCCGGGGGGAGCGCTTGGGCATGGGTTGAGAAGGTTGGATTTTTTGTGTGAGACGAATGTGTTTAAAGGGGTGGTGAGGCCGGGGGAGGATGCGGTGGTCTTGCCGGTGACATTTTGGGTGGTGTGTTCGAGGAATTTTGGGGGGATGGAGGGGCCGGTGGTCTTGCCGGATGAGTAGGGTGATATCGAGGCTTTGGTGGGCTGTGGTTCGTTGCTGTGCTGGTTCTATCTCTATATCTTTTTCTCTGCTTTAACCTCTTATATCATTCTTCACTCGCAATCGATTCCTTCCCTTTCTTTTTTCTTCTCTCGAGTCCATCCTTCCCTTTCTTTCTTTTTCTCTTGCGTCGTTACCTTTCCTTCCTGTTCTTCCTACACCAATGAGCGCATACGTTTACCTTCACGGACCGTCAACCGCTTTCACTTCCTTCTATTCCACTCTGTATCCAACTTAAATGTACATGGTATTCTCGTGCATGTATGTAGCTATTGATACGTTTACACTATGTCTTGGCGTTGACGCGTGGACGAATCAGACTTGCGACTGCTTCTATTTACTGTGGTTCTGTCTGGCGATTTGGTCACTCAGGCCATTACTTAAATTCAACGTCACTGCAGTACCTCCGATGTCACGACAGTTAAGATAAATAGATATAGTACGGATAACGTGCGTATAGTTAAATCCTGCATAACATAAGTTGAATATGAGCTGGACGTCCGAAACCAGGTCCTGATTAGACTAGGTGCCCTTCTCGATCGAGGTCACGTAGTCGGCGTCCCTCTTACGGGCTGCTCCCCTCCCGCGCTGCTCGTCAGCGGGCCCCATATCATCGGCACCGGTAGTTACTTTCTGGTCTCGTTCGACGTTGCTCGTGGTAAAGCCAGTGCCAGTGCCAGTGCCGCGCACGCCTCGTCCAAACTGGATAGTACTGAGCGTCCTGTCAGCGCCGTTAGGGCCAGCGTGTCTTCCATGGTCAGAGGAGTGCTGGATAGTGTCAGTGAGTGAGATCCATAGTTGATGATGATGATGATGGCGGGGGTGTACATCGCCTGCGTTGACGAGCGCCATACATAGTCCGGACGAGGTCACGACTCGGACTCAGAGAAGCAAGAGGCCCGCTTACGGTGATTACGATGGTCATGTCGGTGAAAACAGTCCCGGCGACGATGAGAGTGCTGTACAACGGTGTGGATTCCGTGACGCTGAGGGCTAATGCCAAACGCACGATCTAGGGATGTCCTGATGAGAACTTGCCCGCGGAGACACCGCGAAACCGCCGCGGAGAGGTGCCACGGCTGACCTGAATCACGAGGGAAGAAGAGTCTGGATCAGAACGAGCAGGATCATCCCTCCGGTGGTCCGGACAGGAGGTCTGTCTCCTTCTTTCGACGTAGACTTGCCATGCCAGTGCTTGCTATAATCAATTAAGCAATTGCTATCGGTCTGAACATGGGGGAATCTGCACTTACTACACTGCATATCCGATCATACTAGTCGCCAACAGGTTGGCTGCGATGCTGGTCGAGGAAGAGGCGACGCTCAGGTTGGCTGCGATGTTGCTGTTCGAGACAGCACCTGCGTCTCCAACTGGCGTGAGCACGCCGAGAAGGCTGAAGCTAAGCCATAGAGCTGTACGCAGATATTCTGGACTAGCCTGCTCTGCTAGGATACAAAAGGCGGATTGACAGCTGGAGTTGCGTACCAGATGATGCGAATATTAAGCCAAACAGAGCCGCAGAAAGTTCGCTCCTTCCTGTCGACATCAAGCCCTAGAAGGCGACGGCTCTCCATGCAGCCAGATTGTCGTTGATGATGAACTGACATATGCATAGTCAATACTCAACACGGGCTAGACTTGTAACATCAAAACTTACAACCAAGCCGGTATCTGCGGTGCTCCCTATCCAAATCTGGATCACCGCGAAATGGTGCTCTTCAACCCAGAGATTGTAGTTCTCCATGCGAGTCATCAACGAGGAGGTCGTCGTTTCCGTGAGTATCATGTTTACTGCTGCTTGGAGCGGAGCGACGGTCAATATCCAGTGTGCTCTGTACCACATAAAGTCACCGGACACACGTGATCTGGGCCGCCCTCTCCTCGACCCCCTGCGGCTGCGATGTTCCCACATCGCTGCTCTACCACCAAAATTGCTATTGGAGGACCTTATAGTATACCATATCATCATATTAGAGAATTTTTCTGGCTTAATTCCATTCGGTATTGCTTTATCTAGGCCCAAACATAAAAAAATGCGGATTTTACTGTAATCAAGCCATAGGGTGAGGTTTTTTGCGGGTACATGATGAAAGAGAAGCTTCGAAATGCGCCTAATGAGCCATAGAGCAAATTCCCACAAGATGCGGCGGTGGGGTGCGCGTACAGTAAAAGATTGACCACTGCACTTTTCGCAAATTTGTGGCAACAGAGCAGCCGGCCACAGAGCACGATGTTTTGAGTGAGGTAAGATCCCCAAGTGCTCCTAAACTCAGTATTGGGCTCTTTGTAGGTCGCAGGCACTTAAAATCACCATGGGCGCCAATGTTTTTCACCAAAATCAAGTGCTAGGTGCTTTTGGCTGATTTAGCCCAAAGAGGCCCAGAGTAGTGTTGCTTATATTTGCTCTGACACCACGCGCCACGACCGCATCTTCTGGGAATGTGTTCCAGGGTACGATAGACGCGTCCGAAAGCCCTCGTCTCATTATTTAGGCACTAAAAACCTCGCCCTACAGTGAGATTACTGTGAAAACCGGATTTCTCGTGTTTAGACCTGGATTCAGCTATACTGAGCAGAATCGAACCGTATAAGCTTCCTAACACAATTATATGGTACACTATAACGTCCTCAGACAGCATTTCTGGTGCTGCAGCAGCGATGCGGAACATCACAGCTCGAGGGGGTCGAGGGAGAGGGCGGCCCGGATCACGTGTGTCCGGTGACTTCATGTGGTACCGAGTACCGTTGGAGACCAAATGTGAATACAAGAGCGAGAATGAGCCAGTAGGTTCTGGCTGTCTTCGTACGGCCTGCTCTGTGGTATGTGCCTCAGCGTTGATACGTCAATGCTCGTTGAACATGATCTTACAGGACGCAGGAAGCCACGATGACAACAGCACAATACATGCCTATGATTTGTGTTCAGCACAAGTTAGCAAGTTGTGGAACAAAAGATACCATAGACAGCGAGAATCACTAGGCTGTTCGTGATTATGAAGTCGAGGTGCATGCTTATCCCAGAGAGTAGAAACAGATCTTCTTCTGAAAGCTGGGACAAGCTCGATTCCAGGTTATCTGAACTCATTGGTGCAGTTAGTGAACTTCAAGGGTGCGATTGAGCTAGGTGGGGTGATGGGCTTAAATATGTTGGACAACCCAGAAGGCAATTATTAACAAAAGATAGACAGATGGATGCCTGGATCCACCGATAGGACGCACTGAAGCAAGTGTAGCTACTGCAGACCATTGGAAATCGAAGCAATGTGATCTTTGGACTATTCCCAAGGAAGTTCAGTGGATCATCATCCAGGTACATCAACAAGACACAAACACAACCCCTGAAATCTGTCATGGAACCAAAGACGTGTGAACGTCCGTGTTACTCGTTCGATGATGTTATGAGGAGAGAGCGGGAGGACGTCAGAGAGGTCAGCAGATGTACTTATCACACTTATAGTTGTTCCTGATGCGAACATTCTAGCAGAAGTAAAGCAGAGGCTTGAGCTGTTACGATATCTAATTAGCATAGAAGTAACGAGGCGGCAGAGCTGGAGGGTGGCACAAGTTTGGTTGTGTTTGGCTCTTCGAGAAAGAGTCGACGCGATCAGACGTGGCTGCTCTCCAGATTTGTCCACTTCGTTACTAGGTACGTGAACGCGCTAGACGCGTTCAATAGTTATTAACTTCTTCGTTAATAGACTATTACGCGTGCTGCCTTGCAGACCACCGTCCGAGTCTTACACCAACACCCATGTTGCTCCTTGACTTTGAACTCCACAGACGGTTCCTGGAGCTACCCTAAGCTACCATGGAAATGAATTCAGCGGGTACTTGAATGCTATACAGTACACCGGGCAGCGCATCGAAGAGTAAAGAGTATTTTGCAGTCATTCTGCGGCCATTCGGTGTTCTCCGGCTCGCTCAGTTTTGTCCGCAGGTTGTCCCATAAGCGGGCATTTTCCTCTCCGGCTCCGTGTACGTCGGGTGCGTAGACGTTTAGCAGGGTAATTGATGCATCTTTGTGCCACGTTAGCTTTACTGGAAGCGCCCTCCCGGGCACTAGGACTTTTGCGCTTGCGTCTTCTGTCTTGATCAGGAACTTGTTGAGTACAACAGCGACGCCCCCCATTGCGGTGGGGTGTTTTCTTCGGTTCTCACCCGAAGCCTGTTCGAGGAGTTCTATGATAGAACTTGGTTATATTCATTGGTGATAGTTTTCTCGACCGTAGCCAATGCAACCTACACAACGGACTACTTCCCCTTCTCGCGCAGCCGGTTCTCCGTCTCTGTCCGTTTCGACGTGAGCGCGTCGACCCGCTCCTCCTTCGTCGCATCGTAGGAAACGGTGGTTTGGTTGAACCTAGAAAGGTAGGACGAGATTAGATTAGAGTTAAAGGAGGGAGGACGAGGATAGAGAGGGAAGACAAGGATAGAGAGGGAAGACAAGGATAGAGAGGGAAGACAAGGATAGAGAGGGAAGACAAGGATAGAGAGGGAAGACAAGGATGGCGTGCCAAGGAGGAACATACGGATTCTCGGGTGCCTTCTGGAATTGCTTGAAGAGGAGCTCCTACATGATGAGGGGGAGGGGTGAGTCGATGTCGTAAGGTGATAAATGGGAAGAGAGCAAGGCGAACCTTGTATTGTTGGAGTCGGAGACCAGGGTGCTATTCAGGCGCGTGTGTGAGTTGAGGATCTGGAGGTACATGCACAGGAAGATGGGGGACGTACGTCAGCTCGTGCATTCGGTAGTTCTCGCTGCTCGTATGCTTCGTATGCAGCCTGTAAGATGATCGTCAGTAATAAGTAGCAAAGCTCTGGGTGGATACACGACGTACCTTGAATCGTCGCTATGTGGGAGAAACAAGTATGAATGAGCTAGCGGTCAAGATACCAAACGCCAAGACGTACCTCAGGATGCTTCTCCAACCCCGCAGCCTGCGACCCAACACTAGCCTTATCCATCTTCGCTGTAACCACCTCCAACAGATCCAACGCATTATCAATCCCCGTCGCCGAGTAACTCTCAATCTCCCCCTCAGGCTGGTGTTTATCCCTGGGACCACTACCACCCAGACCACCACCAGCAGCGATCGCACCGGGTCCAGCAGGCTTCGGCGGAGCGGGCTTGGATTTATTGCCTGCCTTGGGAGCAGCTTTGACTTTAGCTGGTGCACTGGCTTCTTCTTCGGCGAGCATGCGTGCGTTCTCGGCCTTTCGCTCGAGCTCGGCTTTGCGGCGGTCTTCCTTGTCGGTTTTGGATTCTTTGGCTCCTTTGGACCATTCTTCTACCTCTTTTGTCTCCTACACAGGATAATTATCAGTTGTAGGAGGCTAGTGGGGGTGGGAAGGAGTGTGGCGAACCTTGGAAGCAGCAGCCGCGTCCTTCTTCTTCGCCTCGTTCTCTGCCTTCTTCGCCCGTCCGCCTTCCTTCTTCGCGTTTCCTCCCTTTGGTGGCATGTTTGGGTATGAGAGTGGTGTGGTATGAAGAGTTCAGCGCTCAAGTGAAGGTCTAGAGTGGTCGTCGTCGAGTCAGCAACAGATTATCTATCGTTTGAGTTCAAAGCAAGCTGAGTGGCTGCGTCACAAGACTGGCCGATCTTCAGAGATTATCTAATCTCGTTTTGATCGCAGATCTTTGATCCGTCGTACCTGGACTCCGACGTTGGCCTCATGGTCTTAAGAGATTGATCAACGCCTTCCACATCTTCTACTTGCTTCTGACTCTCATCTCGTTTCGTTTACTCTTACTGACTCCACCTTCTCCTCCTCCTCCACATCTTCTCTTCCTTGTACAATGGACACCGTGGCGAAATGGGGCGCAGGCTCAGCCTGTACGTCGCAGCACACCTCTACTCTGGACTTAGTTCTGACTTTGTGGCGACGATCTTCACAGACGGACCAGTCCTAACTCGAACAGACCTCTTCCTCCTCCACATGGGCAAAAGCGTCAAGCTCGAACTGAACCCCATCCTCGCTGGATCGAACCCTGACTTTCAGCTGATTCTGTGGATGTTGAACGGTGCGTAACAGACTCCTCATCTCCTACCCTCATCTACCATCCTTCCACCCTCTTCTACATACAACGTACTGACAGTGACGCGACCCAGGCCACACGGGCGGATTTAACCCCAACGGCGAAGACCACCCCTTCACGGATAAAGACCAGCCCGCCACACTTCCTCGCGTCCAAGAGCTGTACGTTATCACCGAATACAGCCCGTGGTGTACGATCATCAGAAACGATAATGGAGTGACAATGAATGATGTGTGTCAGGCGATGTGGAAGGAGTGCGTCTTGTTTCTTTCTTTCTGTTGTGGACTTCTGCTCATGCGATGTGTTGCGGCAGGTACTCGGAGAACCTAGTCACTGACGCGGAGATGCACAGCTTGCATCCGAGGACGCAGGAGCAGGTGAAGCGCGCGGCGATGTCGAATAGCCAGTCGAGGCAGCAGTTTGGGATACATTATAGTGGGCAGCATATTCGTCGTGTTGGTGAGTCCTTGTTCCAGTCCTCGTTCCAGTCCTCGTTCCCGTCCTCGTTTTGGTTCTGTCCCCTTTGTGTTCGTTCTAGCTCTCTTAATCTATCTCTCTGGTGTTGCTCAGATCTAACACCTTGAATCATGTTCTAGATTGGCTGAGAGAGCGGGTGATGTTCGACAAGATGGTCTCTAACGACGCCTACGCAGAGAAGAGACTAGGCTTCAAAGCGCCGAATATCTTTGTTATGCATTTGACTCCTTAGACGTTTCCTGTGTCTCTAGGCGTTTCCTGTGTCTCCAGGTGTTTTCTGTGTCCCTAGGCGTTTCCTGTGTCCCTAGGCATTTCCTTGTTCCATGGCTCTCTCTCACTTCTGCGCTTTCGTCGGGTTTCTATGCTCAGACTCATCCCGACTCTTTCACTGTATCCCCATATTCCCATTCCTCTTGAACTCACGGTTCGCCAGCCCACTTGTATACCTGACCGTCTATTCACACGTACAAACATCATACCAATCGGGATTGGTCTATCCACCGTGATAAAACCACAAGTCTTCACCCAGACCGAACTTAACTATCTCTGGATAAACAAATTCAATTTACAACATACTATCGCACATGATCTAAGAAGTCAGTAAAACATCTAATCTACAAATACACCGAGCACGCAACCTACACCCCAAACACACGATCTACACCGCAAACACGCAACCTACACCCCCACACACCACACGGTCTAAACCCCCACAGACCCCGTCCTCTCCCTGACACTCCCACCAACCCCGGTCTCCCCCCCGAACGGATCCTCCCCAATCGAACCATAACTCGTCTTCCTCGACAACGCACTATCCGCCGTCATAGGTCTACTCGTCCTCTTCGTCTTCACGCGCTAAAATCGCAGAATCCATCAGTACAACACCAAGCTCACAGAAAGGGAAGGACAGGAAGAGAGCGAAAGGAAGGGGACTTACACCACCAACACTCTTCTCACCCAACCCATCCGCCGTCCTCGGCCTCCCCTTCACAATCCTCCCTACCGCGCGGTCAGGGATAGGCGACATGACGACTGAGTACCTTGGCGAAGCGAGGATCGTCTCGGGGGACGATTCGGGGTCTTGGAGGATCATGCCCATGGGGGTTTGGGTGCGGAAGCCTATGCGATGAACCGCGTTAGTGACTGGTCTGGATTCGATACGGGAGGGAAGGGAAGGGGAGGGAAGGAAAGGAAAGGAAGGAAAGGGAGGAAAGGAAGGGAAGGGAGGAAATTTGAGGGATGCAGAGGGAGAAAAAGACGTACTCAAAATCGAACTCAACCCAAAACTCCCCCTGGTCGGCGTCTCGAAGCTTGACTCCGAGTTCGTCCGCGTCCGCTTGTTCTCCTCCACATCATCGTCGGAGGAGGCGGAGGAGAGACGGGTGCGGGCGCTAAGGTTGTAGAGGAGTGTGAGGGTGTATGCGCGGCCGATTATGAATCCGAGTGTCATTGGAGCTGTGGAGTGTGGGTTGAGAAGGACTGGGTCTATAGGATGAGGGAAGGAAGGAAGACGGACCTGATGCGGCGGAAACGATAAAGTAGACTATCATCGTCACGATCGCGATAAAGGTGGGGAAGAACCCCGTCGAGAGAGCGTTAGACGCGAGTCGCTTGAGCACACTATCAACAAACCAACTTATCAGAACCACGAACCCCGACGAGTAACGGGTAAGAACGTACGGAGCACTACTCTCTCCTCCCTCAGCCTGCGCCTTCATCAACGCATAGACCAAGCTCGCAGCAATACCCGCATTGGTGATAGCGGAGAACACGAGCCATAGGGTGGTGGGGATGTGGAGGCTTGCGTGGCGCTCGAACCAGGTACGTCCGAGGGAGGTTAGGCCGAGTGTGCCGACGACTATGGAGAGAGCGAGCTATCTGGTGATTGAGTTAACTGAGTAGGAAGAAGAGAGAGCTGAGACTCACTGTGGCAGAAGCGAGCGCGGTAAGTAAACCGGTAGCAAGGCGATGGCGGGTACTGAAAAACGAGAAGGATGAGCAACGTGAAGGGAGGCATCTGGGCGGAGGAAAGAATGAACTGACAACGTGAAGTATCGGTAGACGAGGAAGGATTGTACGAGAACAGCCGAAACTCCAGTGCATATGTTGATGACTAGCAGAAATGCAATGAAGACGCGTCAGTCGTTGAAACTCAGCAAGGAAACTCAGCAGCTAGACGACAGACAACACACTAACCTCCGATGGTCCAGTTGGGTGACTGCTGCCTCGAGACGTCTCCTGGAGGATGGAATCAGCTCAACGTTTTGCCAGATAGGACATACAAAAGGGGCCCCACCGAAATGCGAGATCGTGTACAGGTATACGCCAACATACTCGATGAATGTACACGCGGTATCAACGACGATACATGCTGCGACCAGGATCTTAAAGAACTTGCGATCGTCTTGATACGTTGTGAAGTAGTGGTATCCCGTTACGAGCACGAAGCCGTACAACAAGCTGTTAACCCATGTCGAGATGAGGAGGGGGCTATAAACCTTGTCAGACTCAGCAGTAGAAAATGAGAGTCAACCAACGTACGCAATGAGGTGTGATTCCGACGACGTCATATTCAATCAAGCAAGAGGTATCTTCTGGTCGTAGGGGTAAGCTAAGTACAAGTTACTTGCTGTACACAGAGTAGGTCAAACTCACCTCCATTCTTCACGACCTCTTATATCCATACAGGCTGATTCAGGAGCACTGAGCACAACTGGTCTGGGCCTGACAGTCGACACACAGTGAGACTGGGTTCGGGAGGGGAACCTGAATCTGGAACTTCTTTGGGGCACTACTGCGCAGGATCCCATGGTATATCCCGAGAAAAGCGATACCTGCAACGCTTAGTCGATAAATACAAGTATCGATGAGGCGAGTCGAGTAGTGACTTTACCTGCCTGTGGGATCTGCAGTGTGCCATGTATTTCTGCGATGGTGTAGGGATCCTGATTGTCTGGAGGAGAGACAAGAGACAACAGAGCGCAAAGGAGACCAAGACAGGCTGGGTCAGGGTTAGGAACAAGCATGCAAGCGACTCGCGAGGTGGAGGGTGTGACCAACGTTGGCTTCGGGCAGTGTTCGAGCATCGAAATATCGACGCCGATATGATTTCACAAATCGATGGCATCGAAGAGGGCTCAAGCAACGGCGACTGGACCATGGTGCAAGCACGAAGCGACGCTAAGAGACGCAAAGACCAAAGCTGTAACAAAGATCACTGCGCGCTACGGGGAGTAGAGACACCACAAGAGATCTAAATTTTCTATGCAAAAAGCCTGGAGAGAGTCAGAGTCTAAGGTATGAAAACGCCTGTGCGTAAGAGTATGAAGATTACGGAGCCCATGTGTACGAGTAAGAAGAAAGTCTATGAGTCCATTGGTATCACCATTGACTAAATCTGGACAAACTGGAGGAGCTATGGAATAGTCAGATGGTGCACTCGTCAACGAGGTATCTTGGAGACGTGCAAGCTTGGTGATGGGTATCGTCCAAGGAAAGCAGCCGGATCACCTCCGACATAGAGAGCGGTGCTCTGGCTGAACAGAGTGGTGGGTGCGATCCTAAGACAGTGTCAGGCGAGGGAAAAAAAGCCTGGGTTCACACGCGAATCACTGCCATCGGAGTTGATCCACTGCGGCTCGATGTCACCGGTGGTCGCGTCGAAGGACCAGACGGACGACTGAGCAGGACGGCTCGTTCCTTTGGCCAAGTTATACGCATTGCTGCTGGAGACGCCAGGAGAGCCAGTGGGCGCTGTGGGCGTCGGACAGCGACGCTAACAGTAACGAGCAAAAAACAGAACATACTGGAGTCAGACGCGCTCAGGTACGCATAACTGAGTGAGAGCAGATGATTAACTCAGTGCCAAAGCGAACGAAAGAAGCAGCTTACTGGAATGAACCAGCGCTCAGATCGCTGTTCGTGTTATCCCTGCCCTGAACCAGGGACAACAAGCTGAACGCAGTGATGTCATCATGTCAGAATTCTCCATCTCAATCTCCAGCATCCCTCCACCAGTCGCATCAGAGGGCAACTTGAACGAAACAATAACAGCCGTGGCGATGTCGGGGGTATGGCGGAGCTGAGCCTTAGAAAAGCTGGAGAGCGAGATGTATCCAACGGCGACGTTGGTGTCTGGATTAAACGCCTGGATAAGGCCTCTACGCGTCGTGGTTGTATGGGGAAGAGGCGAGGGACCGGGAGGGGGAGTGCGGCGGTGAGCCAAGCGTCGGTGGAGGCGCTTTCATGGGAAGGCCTCGAGCGAGACGCTGAGCGTTGCTGAGGTGCCGTGGGATGACGTCGAGGGCGGAACGGGAGCAAAGGGGAGCAAAGGGGTCTGCATGAGCGTGCTCCTCTGCAGCGAGAATCTCGCAGGGTATCTCCGCGGTTTCGCAGCCATCCGTTAGAACGTGCGAAGTGGTGCTGGTGCTGGTTGGGGCGACCTCATCGATTGTGGCAGCGACAGTGGCGGAAGCAACGGCAGCAGCAATGGAGAGCAATGTTAGAAAACGGATTGTGGTAGACTAGCAATGAAAAAGAGCGTGAAGGTGAAAAGAACGAGGGGCAGGTGAGCCAGGTAGCAGGGGGAAGGAAGGGAAACAACTTGGGCCTAGCTCAGGTTCTAGCTTGATGTTTACGGAGAAGATAGAGACTTTGTTTGAATGCATCATACTCATCGATCGGAACGTGCGCTTGTTATTTAGATTGACCCTCAGGCGGCACCATAAAGAAAGCGGCGGAGGTGAGGTGGTGGCCAACTGGCGGGGGTGGGATGAAGCTTGATTACTAAGCAATCACGCCCACGGGACTAAGCGCACAGAACAGACCAGGCGCGACCAAAGCAAACTTGGTTGAGGTGCCATGTAAAATTACACAGAACAAAGCGCACGCCGGTGAACGAGAACCACCACAAAATATCCATTTGTTGTATGCTAAGAGAGCCCGGAGTTTGAATCTAAGGTATAAAAACGTCACGCAGACTCATGATGAAGTCGACGGAGTCCTTTGTATGGGAGTGTACGAGTTCAGAGTATGTTAGTCTAAAGAAGAAATCTACGAGTCCATCGACACCACCGCAAGATCATCAAAGAGGAACAAACTTGAAGACCTGTTGAACGTTTGTGAGTCGCTGCGCTTTCAACGAATGCTCTCGAAGTGACTTACAAGCTTGGTGACAGGCGAAGGATACCTGGAGACGAAAGCACCCACATCACCTCCGACGTAGAGAGCGGTGCTCTGGGTGAACACGGTCGTGGGAGCGATGCCTAGCGCAACGTTACATAAGCTTCACAAGCCACTAGATCGGATGAAAATGTCGCTCACTGCCGTCGAGGTTGATCCATTGAGGCTCAAAGTCCCCGGTGTTCGCGTCGTAGAACCACACAGAGGATTGGGCAAGACGCGCAGTGTTCGTGGCGGAGGTGTAACCGTTTCCGACGGATTGTCCAGGAGAGCCAGCAGGTGCTACAGTTGCTGATCATTAACTAGAAAACCAACGATCTACCAAGAAAATACGCACTTGATTCAGAAGCGCTGAGGTAGGCATAGCTGGAGGAGAGTAGATCACTAGTCAGCCCGGTGCCACCAGTAGGGTAGAAGTGTATTGAGACTCACTGGAATGACCCCTCGGCAAGATTGCCGTCCGTGTTATCCCTGCCCTGAACGAGGGACAAGTACTCGAACATTGTGATATCCGAGTTTTCCGAGACCACTTCCATCCTCTCCCCCTTGATCGAACCCAAAGGCATCTTGAACGACACAATCATGGCACTGGCGAGGTCTTGGTAGCGGTACTGAGCTCCGGAGAAGCTGCTGCGCGAGAGGTATCCGACAACAACACCGGTGTCTGCGTTGACGGCCTGGATTACGCCTCTGAACGTGTTGGTGGGTTCGGGGACGGTCGAGGGGCCGGCGGGAGCGGGAAGGTCTTCATGGCGACGGTGGGCCGAACGTCTGTGAGGTGCTTTCAGAGGGAGGCGGCGAGCGAGACGCTGGGCGTTGCTAAGGTGGCGGGGGATGACTTCGGGGGCGGGGGACTGGTCAGCGATTTCTGCTGCAGCGAGCACCTCGCAAGGAATCTCGGCGGCTTCGCAGCCATCTGTAAGATGCTGGATCTCGATGGTGGAGGTACCGGTCGGTGTAGCTCCTTCGATTGTAGCGGCAGCCGTGGCGGAAACGACAGCAGCGGCGACGGAGAGCAACGATAGAAGACGCATCGTAGTAGGAGTCGGTGGGGAAGGAGAAAAAGAGTGTGAAGGTGAAAAGAACGACAGAAAGCCTCAGGAGAACAGGGGAAAGAGCGAGGAACGGAAACAAGGGACTAGTTCAGGTCCTAGCTCGTTTTATAAGCAACGAGATAGGGAGTATTTTTTACATGCATCAAAATCGGACCCTGCGCTTGTCACCTAAGTTGATGGTGCCCGCCCTGCATTGAGTACAGTAGCCGTCAAGCGCTCATTTCCGACTCTTGCTCGCTATAGCGACTCCACTCGGAGAGTTCAGAGAAGGCTGTTGAACCGAGCAGTAACCATCCAGTGCGAGGATATCCTAAAATGGCAGCAAGTCGGGCTGCAAACGGCGATACGCACTGGCAAGTGGAATTTCGCGAAAGGGGAGAGCATGCCGTGCTTACGTTTAATTAGAACAGCCGATTCAGATCTTGAGAACGTGTTGAGGGGACAGTTCTGATCTGCGACTACGTAAAGACAGTCCAAATGTCGGGTCGGGAGCTTAAACGTGGTTTGAACGCTGCTGAGTTTTTGTGGCCTGATGGGTATATTCTACAAAAAGAAGTACGCCCATGCAATGCGCCCCCGTCGAGCGGGAGCATGAAGGCAAGAGGCAACAAAGAGGCAACCTTATCATTGCCAACGCAATCTTGTTTTCCAGTGTTTTGATCGGTGCCTAACCATGCTTATTCAGCTTTGTCCTGTCAAGCTTTGAACTCCCTGTCGACTTTTGGTGCGATTGCGAAATCTCCGACGTCCCCATCGACATCCTCCGAGTCCCCTGGCCTACCACAAATGTATTCCTGATTGACTACTTCGCTGGAATCGCGCGACTGTCACAGTACCATTGGCCTCGCGAGCCTCCAAGAGCTCTGAGGGACATTACGTTCCCAATGATCATGACAATTCATCAGCTTGAGTATGATTTTGCGGATGCAGCGATTCTGTCGGATCCCTTCTTGTGCTGAGCTGATGCAGCTTGTTGGCGTAATCACAGTCTTCCACTGTTGCTGGGCGCCGCTCTAGCTGAGCTTGCGGATTTGCAGGTACCTACTGTGTCCTACTAATCATGACCATGTATGTTGTTGGATAAGACGGCATTACTTGAAAGTGATGCGGTGCCAGCTGTTGACCCTATTGGATACAGCAGTGGCAGCAGCACGCATCAAGCAAAGGGCCCAACAAAGGCAAATCTTGTGTTGTTTGGTTTGAAGAATTGGAGTGAATTCTCTAAGTTCAGGCGGATGTTGCTGGTTGTTGTTCCCCCACTGTGCTTTGATTGATACTCAAATTGATCCAACAATGTTCACAGGCCCTACTCTAATGCCAGATCTCTGCACCTGCCTTTGTGTACACCTGATACACTTCATTGGCCCCTTACTCAGTCTTCCACAGTTCCTGGGCCCAAACTGTTACAATATCTAATTAGTGTTGAAGTAACAAGGCGGCAGGGCTGGAGGGTGGCACAAGTTTGGCTGTGTTTGGCTCTTCAAGAAAGAGTTGACGCAATCAGACATGGCTGCTCTCCAGATTTGTCCACTTTGTTACTAGGTACGTGAACGCACTAGACATGTTCAATGGTTATTAACTTTGTTACTAGACTATTACGCGTGCTGCCTTGCAGACCACTGTCTGAGTCTCACAGACGGGGCCAGCATGATGGCTGCTGAGAAAGTTGTTAATGATCCATGTTTGCCCCAGGCTAGTTGCGGAAAGTCCAACAACAGCAAAGCTCGACGCGAGTACTGGAGGCCGTACCATTCCATCAGCTATGCTCCAGCGCTCGATGTGCTTGTGAAGAGCCTCACCGGTAACAACATTTCCAGACCAGGTATTCCCATTGCCCGACACATTCTCGCTCAACACGTTACCATTGGTTGTTGCTAGAAGTTGAGAGTACTAGTCAGTTCATTGCTGAGCGCATATCAAGGTCAAATATTGCACTCATTGTGGCCATATCCGCTTGAATCTCCATACTAGTGGTAGACGTCTGAGGAGAAGCTGAAGGCGGCGTTGCTTGCGGTGCAGCGCTTGTGAATGTCGTTTGCTCGGCGGTCGCCCCAGTGTTCTGGCTGAATCCTGGTTCGCCATCATCAACAGTTTGCAAATCCTTCTTCCTCTTCGAGCGTGGTGTAAACTGTGAGGAAGGGGGGTAGTGCATCGCTCGCACGTAGCGGTAGCGGTTATATGAGGCAAGCTGCCTATTGCAATCAGCGCAGAAGAACATTAACCTCTCGGGTCGCACAATGTGTCCTGGGAAGCCTGGATAGTTGGTGTGGGCAGCGACCGCGGTGTGGCCCGGAAGACTGGCCTGACGTCGGGAAGTAACTCGGCATCCATGGTATGGGCGGAGGATGTGGTCAGATAACAAGCAGCTAGCGCCAATCAGCTCATGACCAGCCTGGGCGTAAGCTAGCGGTCCGGGAAAGAGGTACGAGGGTGTGATGCAGATCTCGGGTGCCGTTCATTAGCTCAGTGATACGTGTGCTCACCCCCCAAGGGAGGGTTGTGCAGGAGGTTAGGAGAAGTGATTCTGACATTGCAACCCCTGTAAAGCTAGCACAGAACGGTATCTGGCTGTGAGCGTCCACCTGTCGCTAGTTAAAGCAGGTTTGTAGCAGGTCGAGAGGAAGCGCCCTGCGGCTCGCGTGACCGCATCACCTCTTTCACATCCACCACCTCCGCACCGACGCCCTCTTCGAACACCGCCCATGGCTTTCTGACCATCATCAGACGCACTGCAACGTACAGAATCACCACCCAGTACATCTCTTTCGCCATCTCGCCACGCATTCCCGCACTCCCGCCCGCAACCCCGCACGTTCAATGTCTCGCGGTCGCGTCCAGGAGAAATACACGTTCTCTTCTTCCCCAAACTTCATCGACAGGGGAACGCATGGAACTGCTGAACCCATAACGGAGCGCGTCAATGTACGTTTGGTTCTGTGTCTTCATTAGGAAAAAGTCCGATGTAAACCTGACCCGCAGTGCGTTCGTGTTTCTGTAGCCGCACTCAAGGCCAATCGTCTCTTATTACGCCCCGCGGGAGGTCGGGAGTCATCATTATGGGGTAAGTTCATGTTCAAAGGCGCGCCGTTGACTGCGAAACTGATAAGCAAGATGTAGGAACGACATCCGATGAAGCCACATAGGCTAGCACTCACCAACGCGTTGGTAATGGGCTATGGACTGGACAAACAGCTTCATCATGTATACGACCCACCTCGCGCGTCGAAGGAGGAGCTCATGAGTTATCACGATGCGGATTACATCGACTTCTTATCCAGGTAAGCCTATCTTCTCTGCTCTTCTATCCTCTCCGAACGTCTCACTCAACATCGCGCAGTGTATCGACTCTACCCACAGAAGACCTCCGCCGTCAAGTCGAGACGTACAACTGCTGGGAAGACTGTCCTGTCTTTGAAGATCTGTACGATTTCTGTCGACTGTACACCGGAGGGTCTTTGGCGGGAGCTCGGAAGCTTGCTGCGCAGGAGACGGATATCGCCATAAATTGGTCTGGAGGACTGCATCACGCAAAGAGAGGCGAAGCGAGTGGATTCTGCTACGTGAACGACATTGTCGTCGCTATTCTCGAACTACTCCGGTGCGTCTCTATCCCATTCCTTCCTAGGACCATACTGACACTCGCTCTCACAGATGGCATCCCCGCGTACTCTACATCGACATTGACATCCACCACGGCGACGGCGTCGAATTCGCCTTCTACGAGACCCCCCGCGTCATGACCGTCTCCTTCCATAAATACAACGGCGAGTTTTTCCCTGGCACCGGGAAGCTCGACGATCGCGGCTCCGGCACAGGCCGCAACTACACCATCAACGTCCCCCTCCACGACGGCATCGACGACGCCTCCTACCTCCTCGTCTTCAAATCCGTCATCAACGACGTCGTCGAGACGTACCGCCCCTCTGCTATCGTCCTACAATGCGGTGCGGACTCCCTAGGGTGCGACAGGCTCGGCGCGTTCAATCTGAGTATCAAAGGCCACGGAGAGTGCGTAGACCACGTCCGTCGGTTCGGGGTCCCACTCCTCGTCCTCGGCGGAGGCGGCTACACAATCAAAAACGTCTCCCGCTGCTGGACCTACGAAACCTCCGTCCTCGCCTCCGTCACCATCCCCAACGAACTCCCCTCCACCGCCTACGACGCCTTCTTCGCTGACTCCGCCTTCAAACTCCACCCTCCCCTCGCCACCAAGATGGACAACGCGAACTCCAAAGCCGGGCTGGCGAACATCATGATGAGCGTCCGTAAAATGACGAGGAGGATGGGCGGGGCGCCGAGTGTGGGGATGAGGGAGGTTCCGCCGGGTGTGAGGATGGGTGAGTTGGATAGGGAGGCGGATAGGAGGTATGAGGAGGAGGATAGGAATCCGGATAGAAGGGCGGATGGGGGAGTGGTGAAGCGGAATGAGTATCCGATTACGGATGCGATGATTGGGGTGGAATCTGCGATGCCACCGCCGCCGCCACCCGCACCGACGAAGGCGAGGGGAAGGGCGAGTGCGACGTCAAGGAAGGGGAAGGAGAAGGAGGTGGTGGAAAGCGAGGATGAATTGCCTGCGAAGAAGCCTGCGCGGGGTAGGGCGGCTAGGGGAAAGACTGTGGCGAGGGGTGGGGCACGAGGGAGAGGGAGAGGGAAGAAAGCCGCTGCTGCTGTGAGCGCGGCGAACGAGGATGTACTGGATACGGGAGGGACGGGTATGAACACATCTGCGGGCGGGGAGGCCTCGAGTACGTCGGGTGGGGCGATGGATGTGGATACATAGATTCCTTTCTATGGGCTAGTTCCTCGCCTGGTAGTTTTCCTGCTCTCTGTTTCTTCTTTTAACTTTTGATCATGTCGCGTATTGAGTAACTGGATGTTCTCAAGCACCCACGCATTCTGTAATTTGCCGAATTTCCCAACTGTTGTCAATCCATACGCTACGAGCCTACGATGATTCAGGTGTGAAAAGAGAAGTCCGCACTTGAGCATTGTCGCGGCTCGTCAATTGTTTACAATCTGGAGTCTCTCGATTTCCCGTCTACGATGTAGCCTACCTGGTAAGCCGTTTAGACGTAAGATCATGAATCTCAGAAATGCAAAAACAAACAGTCCAAAAGTTCAAATTTAAAAACACTAGATGCTGCCTTGAACATAAACGACGTAGCATCGACTGGTTTCGATCCAGTGACCTCAGGGTTATGGGCCCTGCGCGCTACCCCTGCGCCACAATGCTGATACTAAATCAAGACAGTAGTAACTGACATGGGCACTCTGCATGGGCTGAATTTAGCACCTTCCGTTGACCCTACGATTTACAGTAGCTACATGAAAGGTCGGCGACCATGCGTCTACGCAAGTGCGATATCGAGAGGATCAACACAGAAAGAGATCGCAGACGGATCAAACATACTGCGATCACCTTGCGCGTACCATTTGCTCAAGTTGCCAGAACTTGACCTGAATGTCGTGCCCATCCTGTCCGAAGCATTTGTGCTCCCGTTCTTCTGCTTGATATTTTAAAACCCGAACTATGGTGGCTCGAGTTGCAAGCTGTGTTATACAGGGATGCCTGTCGGAAGCTTCCAGCAGCGGCGACACCAAAAAACCTGCATCGTGGCATCTTTGCCCGAACCAGTCATCGTAGACTCGACGACAGTCAGTCTTCCATTGTTCCTCCTGGAATATAAAGTTCAACGCGTATCTTGTATTTGCCGTAATGCCCCGCTCCCTACTGCTCGTGCCCTAATATTCTGGATTCGACCAAGCTCCACGTGCACCTGAAACGTCTAGCACTATGGGCATATCCGTCTTACTGTGAATGGCTTACTTTCAAGCGTTTGTATGTAGTGCTAACCTGTCTGGCATGTGTCTAGACTGAACATCGACCAGCGCGAGGTTGGCGAGGACTATCGCAGAGTGAGAGGGGATGGGTTCTTCGATCTCTGGAAGTCCGTACTCGTCAACCTGCTCTTAACCCATACGCACCAATGGAGAATCCCCGACAAGCGGCACTTTCTGATAAAAGACGCGTACGTTCGCAGCCTCCAATGTTCCACAACCAACTCAAGCTGACATCTTGATACACTAGTCTCGACAACCCAAAGTCCTCGACCGGCTACCTGAACTACCCCACCGAGATCCTCGCCATGATCTTCAGCTGGCTCTCCGACGTGGTCGACGTCGTCCAGCTTCGGTTCTTCGAGCACAGGCAACGTCAGATCATCGGCGGTTGGGCGTACGACCGTATTACCGTCGTCGCCGACGAGAACATCCACATCCTTATCAACGACGCAACACCCCCGATATCCACCCTTCTTACGCAAGCCGAGATCGACGAGTACAAGAAGATCGTGTACACTGGAAATGATGCACCCTCGCCGCCCAAACCGATCAACAACCTATGCTCGATCGCTAGCCACGGATGGAAGAAAACCCTCCGCAACCCTCAGGAAGATTTTCCTCGTCTGCCTGACGCCAATCCACCTCCAGGCACCTGGCTCGATTGGTTGAAGAAACCGCATCGTTCCACAGAGGAGTCGGACCATCTGAACCGTTCCTGGGTTCATTACGAGTATCTAGTTGAACTCTGGCCCGCAATCGACAAGTCCGACATCCTCCCCGACATGTACCTCAAGTCCAAAGACGGGTATGGGATATCCAACCAGTCTCTACGCCAGTACGTCCGAATCAACGAAGTGGCGGAGCACTTTGGGGGTACGGTGCGCGGGCCATACATAAACGATGCTCCCACCCGTGCCGAGCGCACAGAGTTCAGGGGTGTCACTTCACTGGGAAGGTGGTGGGGATTCTGATCCTGTTTGGGCAAAGGGAGGATACGTTCAACGTAGGGGGCAAGCCTGCGGGTCCGTGGGCTGGGTGTCGACTCTCTATCACGTCGTTTATCGAGTGGGAGAGGGGCGTCGATAGGGACTTTAGCGGGGAGGCGAATGCACGGGGCGAAGTGGACAAGGATAAGAAGTGGGAGGATATTACCGAAGAGGCTTGTATTCTTGTAGATTCGTTCCTCACGTTCTGGGATAAGGAACGGTGATCTAGCATCCACTCCTTAGAAACATGTCACTATACCATTGTATATGAACTTTACATTATCCCAATCCAGTTGCGATGTGGGTCGGAACGCGAACATTGGTTTAATTTAGCCTGGACGTCGGACTAGCTTCGCCATCTGCAGCGGAGCACACTCGAACCTCGCTCTCGCAGCACCTTCGAAACGAAACCATCTAGAGTGAATCTACTTTGCATACGCGTATTGGTATCAGTACTTATCGACTATGCATCTACCAGCCATCATCACCCCATCGCATCTAAACTCCAATCGACAGGAGAGAAAGAAAAGCAAACAACCGCATACCCTCTATGCACACACCCATAACACCCACAAGAACAAGAACAAAGGCAGCGGCATGCACACCGAACAAGACGCGAGATACGACTTACCCCGCACAGAGATGAAACTGGACCTGAACTAATCCACACCCGTCCACATCCACGCAACGCGAATAAATCATCATCGTCGTAATTCGATTAAATCATCCCCACCCAAAACCCCAACAACGAACAACACAGAGAAAAACACCAAACCAAAAAACAGGGATAGATATTATACCGACACGACCCAAACCCAGGCCGAGAAAACACAAGAAACACCGACGCAAAGAAAGAAAGAAGGGAGAAAGGGGGGGTTGTAGCAGTGAAATAACGAATGGACGATGGCGACAATGCATAGAGAAGAGACGAAAAGAAAGAGAGATATTGCTATGGTCTATGATACAACTTGATAATGGTATTGAGACAAACAGGGAAGCAGGAGACGGAAGGAGGTTGGAGAGGTATGTCGAGTAATGAGATGGGAGGGATGTAGTGGAAAGAGGTGAGTAGCGGCTGGAGGAGAGGGTGGCCACAAGGTGAGTGTAGGGGGTGGAGATATAAGAGTTGGAATGAAACGACGAGGAGCGCACTCGCCCAAACCTTGCATCGGTGAATACAGGGCTAAACAAGCAGGAGCGAAGGCGAAAACCCAGACCATCATCGTCACGCGTCCCAAAGAACGCGTTCGTGGACAGACAAAAGATGATCCGAGAATGATGTCCATACACTCCAACACCCGCAAGCCGACCACTGCTCCACATCTCATTTCTCGAATTGAACTTTTGGGAGTTTTGACGACCGAGAAAGCTATCGGACAGCACCGGAACAGGTAGAAGAAGGGTCGATAACAGAGGCTGGGTAGTAAGCGTCGTCGTTTTGAACTGTGAAGAGCAAAGGGATGTCAGAACCATGTCGAAGGTGATGAAGGATGATCACGTACGCACTGGTGTGTATAAGAGGTGTGCGCACACCCGGGCCGTCCACAGAAAGAGAGAGTCTCCGTCGGTGAGATGGAGTCCAGGAGCGATGCGGCATGTATGCGGAAGAGCGAAAGGAAAGGCGTTACATAGAAGGGAGACGAAATCGTGATGCAGAGGTTGATATTACAGGAAGGAGTGGAGGCAAGCCAGTCGATTGTACCGCATTAGTCGAGCGCATACCGACGTGTTTGCCTGTGGGTCCTTCGGGATATAAAGTAGATTTGATCCAGGAGAGCGACCAACGCGAGAGAAAGGAAGATGGAAACGGGAAGGGAGCGAGGGTAGGATGTGGTGAGAACGCCTAGATCAAAGACCCGCGATGGGTACCTGCGTGTGTTCGAGCTTCTTGTATCGCCGAACAGACGAGGTGGGGGTTTTGAGCTTGTGTTTGGCGCAGAACTGCAAAGGAAAGAAAGGCTTAGTTGCTACACGAACGCAACATGAGAAGAAACATAACGCACATAGTCTTCAGTACCCGCATCTAGCGCCTGGTCCTCCTCCAAATGCGGCACGTAGTCGTGAGCCAGCTTCGTCGGGTTCTTCAAAGGGTTCAACGGCGACCCCTTCGATAAGCCCTCTTCAGCGAGCGAGCTCTCCCTCTCCTCCGTCAGCTTCGGACTGACGTTGCCCGGCCGAAGACCCGAGCCCTTGCTGATACTCGCTCGGGGGGAGCTGACAGCAGGCGTCATTGTGCACCGTGGCTCCGCCGTCTCCATGAGTTCAGATAGGCTGAGGGTATATTGATGGTTGCGACGACGGCGAAAGACCGGTGTTGAAATCGATGCTGAGGTGGAGCTCGATGAAGCAGGGGAAGCACCGGATAGAGAGGCGGTGTTGGGAGCGGACACGGCAGAAGGGGCAGATTCCTCGGCGGGTGGAGCCGAACCGGCGGCAAGGCTGTGCGCTCGCAGGTGCTCCCCAACCACGCGAGGGGTGGCGGAATCCGACGATGACGAGGCGAGATGGGTAGTGCTGAAAGGGAAACAGGGAGGATGGGCAGAATCGCTGGACTCCACATGAGACTTTGAAGGACCAGCTACGGATCCGGTCATTGCAGGTGGAGTGGGTGGAAACCTGTATGAGGAGTTCTGCCGTTGCTGGTCATCTGCCATCGATGATACCGACCCCCTGGAACTGACTCTGGGAATGTAGTACGTTGGACCCATGGATGCCGAGGGTGAAGGAGGTGCGCTGCTCGAAGAGCCGCCGCTCGCCATCGCCGCGTCGCGTACCCATGCACTTGTCGAGTGTAGCGAGGCAGCGTGCAGCGTGTGTGCGAGGTCGATGGCCCCGTTCGCGTGTAGATCCAGCAAAGTCTTCGGTAGCTGGGGGCGCTTGCCAACGCTGCTTCGCCGTCCTCCTGGTACGGAAGGCGGGACAGAGGGCGTGTACTTGGACGACTTGAACACCCTTGAACCCGAGCTGGAGAATAACGAAGAGGATGTCGACGGAGTTGGGGAATGAACAGGAACAGATCTGCCGAGTGATTCGGCTGGAGATGTTGGAGGTGATGATGCTGCTGAGCAAGGGAGGTTTGTGACGATAGGAGATGTTGGGGGTGACGATGCTGAAAATGAGAGACTTTTGGCAATATGAGAGACATACGACTCTAGGGAAGATATGGATGTTCTTTGTGGGGAGTCCTGGATTGAGGCGGCCGTCAAAGGAGGAGGTGAAGGGAAGGGAGAAGGCGAGGGAGGTGGATGCGATGCTGAATCCGAGTGAACTTCAGAGGAGGCCGATATGTAGATGGACGATGAAGATGACGGCGTAGGCGAAGAAGGAGCTCGCTCATCAGCGCTTCCACCGCAATTGAGGTCCTCCTCATGAGCCAGCTGGTCGGAACCTACATGTTTCATCCAAGAAACGTTTCGTGAGGTTTCCTAGCGCCTTGTGTCGTGAAGGCTGTCTGTCGTAGGGAAGACTGCCGATAATGCACTAAGACTGGGGAGAAACGAGGAAAATGTAGACGTTGAGGATGTCGATGAGCAAGAGGGAGGTGAGGAGGTGGTCGTGGTTGTGTTGAAACCCAGGTGGGAGGGCTAGGCAACCGCGGCGCTTTTGCTCTCCCTGATCACTTTTGCTGACCGTAACTGACGTTTGTGACCCAAGTCAGTAGCACCAAGTCAGTTTAGTGATCTGTCCAAGCCATCAAAAGGACTAATCGATCACCTTTCTGTGTTTTGAAACTAACCAAGTGACAGGACCCAGCTGGAGCCCGATTCCCGAGTCGTTCATCACCCTTTCGCGCAGGAGCGCATCGCGAGTTAGAAAAGGAGACTACGGAAAATTGTGGAGACTGGTCCGCAACCACTAATGAGTTATTTGGTGGCAAGTGGTGCTCGAGCCCGCCACCGACTGAGTCCCCAACGCCATCTCATGAGCTAAACCTTGCCACTTGCACCATTCCACTCACTGGCAACCATCGAATCTCGTTAGACGGTAAACGCTCGGTGGGAGTAGGGTTGGCGGATAAGTGCCGCTGCTGATTATTTTCGCATGAAGAAGTTAGCCGTACTCACCATCATGATCAATCAGCGCGCTCGCTGGCTTGAGCATCGACTGGGCATCGACCAGCAACGCAACCGTCCAAGTTTGGCGCAGTTTAGGGGTGTGCAGTTCCTGCGCTCGATTATGATCCTCTCCCGGAAGCTTTCTTCGCCTTTCAGCCAGCAATCGCGATCGAAAGAGGATTTGTCTGATAAAGTGTTCACATCATCAAATAATAGCCGGCCTCGACGCTTCGACGCGATTTTGGACTGACCACCATCCACCAATGGTGGCGAGGAACACACGAGGCCGACTTCGTCACTAGGGCCTGTTATTCGCGTATATAACAAGGCCTACCGACGTTGGTGCGAAACGAGGCCCTTTGTTCCCCCTCACGAAGAACTTTGCTCGCTCACTCCTTCGCCTCGCATCGACCCCTTCGCCACAAATGCTATAGCCGATCGACGTCTGGCTAATTTACCGCTGGAGCGCTTTGACAGCGCACCTGTTACTCCTCAGAGACCGACCGACCTCGTCTTTATCACAGTATTCGACACCACGCGGCTTCGCTTGCTCCAGAGTATTGGCGTTCTTGCCCAGTGTACCCTCTGCCCAGTCTTGCAGCCCATATCGACGCCTCTCTGCAGCCGATTGCAAAGGTTGAACCCATATCGACGTCTCTCTGCCCTCTGCCCATCGCATCCAGATAGGCCCGCTGCGGCGACGATGCGGTCATTCCTGACGCGCACTCGGGTCCAATCTATACAAATCCATGTGGGGTTAATTGCCGGAGCTGCCGCGGACGCTGAGATGATCGCGACCGAGTCTCCTCGGCGAGGTTGGCCCAGGCTTGGCCTCTGCTTCGACGTTGTTGACGAACGAGCTCTACGAGAATGTCTGGGTCGAGCTCGCTTAAAACAGGTGGATAGCATGAGCTGCGCGGTGTATCTAGTCTAATCCCTGGGGCCGGTCTTGATCAGTCTACGGAAGCAACTTGCTTGGTTCCTGACGAGTGTACCTCCGCCGCCAGTCGCTCGATCATCTCGCAGACGATCCGCAATGCGCTGTCGACCCTCCTCCTAACGGTCGCTGTTGTCACAGTAATAATCGATAATCTCTCGAACGTAAATTGAGTGGAGTCACGACATCGTCTAGACCTGTACGTACGTCACTTACAGGAGTGCGCTGCCGACGAGAGGTGCGGAAAATGAGGCTGACGGGAATAATAACAGGCGATGCAAGCTATAGGTCTTATAGAATCGATACCGGCACGCTAGGAGCAGAAAAGCAAGTGAGGTATACATGTACAGCGATGCATCTGGAAGAGTAGACATGAAATCACCACTCATCATCCCAAAACATGAGGAATGAATCTACGAGTTCACAAGCATCCTTGGTAAAATCCTCCCACTCTTTCCCTCCCTCTTCACTCCCAGACTCATCCTTCGCTCTAGCCTCCCTCGCAATGTCCTTCTTCCACTCAACGAACGGTGTCATAGATAGCCGCCCCCCAGCCCACGCCCCAGCATGCTTGAACGCCCCTTCCGCTTGATTAAACAAGATCAAAACACCGACCACCTTCCCCGTGAAATGCCACCCCATGAACTCTGTGCGTTCCGCACTGGTAGGAACATCGTCCACATACGGTCCATGTACCGTACCACCGAACCACTCTGCCACTCCATTGATCCGAATGAACTGGCGTGAAGAGTGGTTGAAGATCCCGTAGCCGTCCTCGGACTGGAGATAGACGTCTGGTATGACGTTGAACTTGTCGATGTCGGAGCATAGGTCACGATACTCGAAACGATCGTAGGAACGATTCATATGGTCCAGCTCCTGTAGAGGGTGGGGTCGTGGGTTGCCTCTAAAATGATGCATCGTGATGGTTGACTCAGGCAGACGGTCGATATAGTGGTCAGGACGCTGGATTGTCTCCGCCCTTTCTTGGTCGGCAATACCGACGAGGTTGTCCATGGTCACGGGTGGCGAGGGAGCGTACTTCCCAGTGTGCACAATCTTTGTGCACTCGTCGATCTCAGCCTGGGTGAGGAGGGTAGATATGGGAGGTGTCGCATTGGATTTATGACGGCTAGCCCTATCATGCTCTGAGCTTTGGTGTTTACTAGCACGGGAATGACATTGGGAGCAGTATACTTTCGACGAGATGGTCGTACAACGTGAGGGTACATATACGTACATAGTGCAAAGTGCACGCGATGCAATCACAGTTTCGTGCTCCGAAGTTCCCGTTCAATCGCTCACACACACCAGACCTGAGTACAGGAATCACCCGTCCATCCTGCTGCGCTCCAGATCGATTCAGATGATGATCACCAGAACCTTCAGGCTTCATCTCAGTACTTTGATATAATCCATCGTTTGTCCTGCACGTCTGCCACTGCGCCTCCAATTGCAACTATTCTCATGTGTGACATGTCCTTCCCGCACCAGCTGTTATGCCACCACACGCAGTATGCAGCACGTTGAAACTCTCATTCTGGCTTGGCCTCGCCGGCTTATCCGAGCGCCTGCCTGATGATTGCACCTTGCTCGTCAAAGAAGCGCTCAGGCTGGATCATCATGGTGACTCTTGAAGGCAATCACACTACGGGACAATTTCTCGGTGTTCTGCTCGCTAGACTGTACCGAAGGTTATTAGTTGGACATGAAACAAAGCTTATGTGTTTGTCCTCCAGATATCATTCGAGCGGACGGGGATAATTGATTATGATTGAGAGATAATACAACCCAGACAAGTACACAGGTGTTACGTTGGCTCGGTACATTATGAAACTGGACAGCAAATAGGATAACAGCGACACAGCAGAAGGTTATCGAGAAATGGGATGAAGAAACATAAGGCGGTGGCTTCATGACTGAGATAATTAGGGCAATAACGGATACGGACCGAAGTCGTTTGATGGAACTAGTAAACGATGAGAGAGATGATAGATTCTCCCAGATCGTCGGTGGAGGCGAGGGCGGGAAGAGAAACCGGGAGATCTTCGTAGAAGGCGAGGGCGGGCGGAGAAGCCGTAAGATCCCCATAGGAGGCCATGGAGGAATTGACCGAGATGATAGGGAATGGGAACTGAGTTAGATGGTCCATGTCCAGAAGGGGCGAAAACCGGTGAGAAGGGTGGCGAGCGACAAGAGTTCAGTGCTAAAATTGAACCCTCCGTGGAGCTCTGGGGAATGCGGGTCGATGGTGCCATCGAGGAGCTGCTGGGAAATAATGTGGGGATGAATGGTGCCTGGATTGATAGAGCGGTGTTCAGAGGTGATTGCTCCGCTTCCCGGCGCCCCTGGTGCCTGAGTAAAATACGGGGTATCAAACACGAATAAACCTTGCGTGTCCTCAATCAGAGGCAGCTCCGAGATAACAGACGCTTCCGGCAGATGGTCCAACAGACTGGCTGCAGTGTCAAGCACTAACTCCGTTGAGGAAGTGAGCAACTGCTCCGCTCCAACGATGCTACACCATCCAATAAACCGAGATTAGCACCGTCTAGGGCGCAAACGACCAAGAAAGGGGAGCTCACTACTCCAGCTCCACGAAAGGCAACTCCGGAGTTCGATGGACGACAAGTCCCGAAGCGGCAGGTGTACACAGCGCAATCTGTTTGCGTGTCGAAGGGAGGGATGATGGCGCGTCTAGAGCCGAAGTCTTCCTCGGAGACGTGTCTGTGGCGTTCTGACCAGCGATGGTGGAGACGGCCACGAGAGCGGCCCCCAACATAGCTTCCCCAAGCACTGTGCTGGAGATAGTTCTCATCGTCTCCATAGTTGCGTCCAGAGCTGAGATGTCGTTCGCGGCGAGAGCCTGCTCAACCTAGAGGATAAATGAGATTTGGTAACGGATTATGACTTGAGAACTGACCGGAAGCGACATCTCTTCACCCCCATCCCATAGCTCTGAGAAACCGTATTTCGAGCTGACAGGTGTTGAGCGCGTGAACACTGAAGCTCCAGCGGACGCGGACTGGTTGATATTGTGTTCCACTGTGTTCGCATCCATGGTGAAAGAGCATTCAAACTATGAGGTGGGTGGGTCAGTTGTGGCGGATGGAGGAGGGGAATCGTTCGACGTACACTTTAATAGGACTCTCCGGATTCGGATCAACCCACGAATAAGGTCGGACCGCTGTACCTCATGAGCTGACAGTGGAGCTGGATACCACCAGGTAGACGGGCAACAGGACCTGGCTGCTTGTGGAGCTCCGGCGCAACGGGCTGAGGATGATGAACAAGTCTGTCGACTTGAAGAGGTTAAACACCTTGTGGTCCTGCCCTTCCACACTGATGGCCCATTGTCGCGCTAGGTAAGCTCAAACGGCGCTCATCTAGAGACATTGCAGCGGATAAGATCTGGAATAAGACTTGTACACCAAGCTGAGACTGGGAGGGAAGGGAGCGTGAGCGCGGTGAGCGATGAGCATGGTTGGGTGCAAGGCGGCAAGGGCATGGTTGCAAAGAAGCGTATTAGTGGGGTGGACGAATGACTAAGCACATACCGCAGACGTCGGCCACCTCTTAGACCACCTCAAGCTTTCCTCGAAATTGGCTACATTTTCAAGACTAGACCGAAGGATATTGATTTCGGCTATCAGAGAGACATATAAAATGAAACTCTTAACTTCTCCGTCCCTAATTCACACACGTAGTGCTGCTACCGGTTCCCCATATCGACGCGGCGTTCAATGGCTCGAGGAAGATTGACGCACCGCTGGGAATCAGACACAACCAAGTACACCTATCATACGCTTTTTGACCTTCCCTTTCTGATTGCCACACTGTAAAGAGACGATCGAACTTCTCCGATCAATGCTGCTGCACAGTGACTGGTTAATATTTGGGGATCATTGAATTTAAGGGACGGGACTGCACGCCACCGTTGCACAACCGGCTGATGTTCTTCATGTATACTGCGACCAGATCTTACACTCATTATCCGCGTGAGAAGTTTCTATCGGTCGTCCAAAATCCTGGGAAGGTGTGTGCACCCCAGTATCCTGGGAATGAATGGAGTCAAGGTCGATCTTTTACATGTATACATAAAAACTGCACTAGCTTCGTGGTATTCCGTCTCTATAGTCTCTGTTGACTGTACGTGCGCCTTCCAGACAATAATATGGCCTCTCATTCGCATCGCCAGCTAGCGCCACGGATCGGACACGCGTAGATGGAGCGACTAGGAGGACTATCTCACTAGTGGCCAATCCTTCGGGTCATCACTTTGAGAGAACGCGAGGGATTTAAAGCCGACTTGAGTGTCAGTTTACGAAGAAAAAATCCGAGTGGTAACTTGACTCTGTTATTGGCGTGAGATACGGGTCTAGAGAAAGAGAAAGCGAAATCAGTCAGTCTAAGTTGATCGCGACTTGAGCGCTTGAGCAGTAGCACCGCCCAGCTAGTGCGCGACATACCGACAAGGAAGTGAAAGAAGTCGGCGTAGGGGGGGGGGTGCATTCACAATGCTGGTCTTGAAGAACATTGCTGTTGTTTGCTTTCTGTCTGGAGGAGGCATGCCCAGCATTTCCATCCTTGAGGCCGTCCACAACCAGCCCAACTTGGACACCTTCCCATCTGTCTACAAAGTAGGCTGAGACGTGTGCACGTTCTGATGTGGCCGTGCCGTGGGTAGTATCATTGCTGTAGGGTAGCGAAGAGTTTTGAGGCCGAGGTCCAAGGGACTTTAAAACGTGAACAGGTCAGGCAGATATATAAGTATTTCAACGTGAATCGCCGTGCAAGATGAGTAGAAGTTATAGGTGGAGTCGAACACTGTGTGCGCTCTGGTGTGCCCGCGGAAGATGCTAGCTGAGGAACCAACGTTGCTGAAGCAAGAGTTTTGCACCTCTTAGTCGAATGCAGGTGGCGGTCACGATTGTGGCGTCTGGAAGACCTGCGAGAGTAGAAAGTCGAGCATGTTCATCAGTGCTGCTAGGCTGCTAGCAAAGAAACAGCTCATACCGCGGGACGACTCCACAACGTTCGCAAGGAGGAATTGCCTCTGAGATATTCGCATGCTTTGCTCGAACGTGCCGAGCCATATTACTTATGGTGATCAGCGTTTGGCAGTGTGTGCATGGCTTATTTTTGCTGCTACTGCGACGCGCCATGCTGAAGAGGTGGAAGAGTGCAGTGGGGTGGAAGAAAGAGACGAGTGCTGTAGAAGATAGAAGAGAAGTGGCACGTTTCTTTCACCTGAAACCCCACCGCGAAAATCCGAACCGATCTGGCCTCTGGGGTCTCTACTGTGGGTTCCCGGCCATATACCGGTGGCATGGCCGTTATCTCCGAGTAACATGAACCTTGCTAGGTCTTCTTCGTAACGTTCAGACTACTTCAACACTCTATGGATTGAAGTGGGACGTGAAAATTTGCTGCGTGCGAGTTAGAGCTCGCATGAATTGTACGACTCTTTTCCAGGTTTGTATTGCCCAGTAATGACTCACCTCTTGTAACACGGTCAACTTACAGTCTCTCCTGTTACAATACCCATTCTGAGCCCATTCGATGGGTTGCCACATACCATGGGCACACATCCGAGTCGACTACTAGACTCTAGATCACCCAGTAGCAAGCGAAGCTGTCAATGGGACAGCTGGAGGCTGCTCAGCATTGAAGACATTATACGCCCTAAACCTACTACCAACTCGCCTTTGCACCCTAACCTAGCCACCTAGTAATACTCACGGCCAATCCATGAACTTAGTAGAGCGTTGAGAAGTCAGAGAGACTGGTACTCCCGGTAACATCTTTGATTCCCAGGTGTTCATCATCGCTCTGTGACGTCTCCGAGAGCACGTACTCATCGTGGACTCAACAGAAGAAGTAGGGTCGTTTCCGAGCTCCTGGTAACCTGCACCCAACGCGCTTCCTCAACGCTGGCATATCGTGCGTAAAGGATGTAGATTTGCGATTCGCTCGGTTCTGATGATGATCTCGATGGGTGGTACTACGTTCACTGACTCAGAACACCCCCGAAATGCTTGTACGTTTGATCGATGCACCTACTAGACTCTATCCCTATACCGCCAGTGATCTCGATTATGAGATCGCCGTCGAAGTTCCGTGGAATAAACCATCAACAGGTTCGAGAAGCAGCCCAGTAAATGTGATAGCCTCAGAAAGGCCGGCAATCCCAATGTATGTATGATTCGCGAGCCGTACTAACGAACAGGCTATCTAGTATATGTTTAGGGCCTCAGTGAAAGTTGCTCAGAAAAAGGTGGTACATACACTCCACTCAGGCCCGAATGCAACGAGTAGAGAAAAGAGTGATGGGGTGGCAGTTGGGTGAAAACGAAGTAGGAAACACAACAACGAAAGAAAGTGATGAGAGATGGGCGAATAGCGTGCATGTCGTTCATGCTCATTCAGTGCCAGTCAAGTAGAAAGTCTCGTTCTGAGGCTGAGAATGAGGACCGTTCAGGCTGAGGAGAGTCAGCATACGCTCAGCGTTCGAGCTTTGCATGTCCATGCGTTGATAATAGGACGCAAGCGCTTCTTGAATAACGCTGTTGGGCACGACAAGGCCACTATGCATGCGCACGCCATCTGTCGTGAGTGAATCCGGCGTGAAGAGTGGAGACGATCTATCCCCAGGCTGTTGCACTGGAGGGAAGGGAGAATGCGCGCTGACTTCATGATAATAAGGATGAGCAGTGCCTGAGAATGGTCACATGAGAAAATATTTCCAACATGCGAGCGAGAAAACTGCCAGGCGCACCTGCAGAGTAAAAGGAGCCTCTTGCATCCGAATCTGGTACGAGGTGGTCACTACCGGTAGTACTAAGTAGAACCGATCGTGTGTCGATGCTTTGTGAGTCCCAGTCAACGGAAGAGGTGCCTAGGCTTGCCGGCGAGCCCGAAGGGAGTAAATAATCGTGGTCTTTCGTAGAAATCAGCACTGTATACTATAATACAAAGAAGTAAACGATGGTTCTCACCTATGCTGACTGGAGAGAGCGAAGCAATGCTGCTGACGTCTGTATACGGACTGGATCCGGAGCGGAATGCTCCAAGACTGGGAGACATCCCGTCAAGATGCAGTCGTCTCGTACGTGGAAGCGTTGGTGAGAGCAGAGCAGGGTTGAATTGGAAAGGTGACCGAGGGACTTCGAGGGACAGTGGTCCATGTCCGTGGTATTGCTCACTGCAGGTATCTTGTGGTTCTTCCACCTTGAAGATGTATAGGTGAGCATCATCAGGAATAGAGTCACCGACGCTCACTAATCACCCGGTAGTCAGTAATCAGTGAGTACTCTGTGCAAGCTGCTGTGCGGACTCACCGGCTCCGGGTAAACCATGGATCTCATCCGTAGCCTCTTCATGGACGACACTCCCTTCGCCCAAAGTGCTAGGGCTTGGCAAGGGCGAAGGGTGAGCAGACACTTTTGAGGTCTTCGCAAGCTCTAGCGCCTCCTCTGACTTTAGCCCATGCTTCTTGCAGTAATGTCGCTTCATAGTGTCCTGCCGGGAGCAACTGTGAAGCGTATAAAACATGTGAGTATCTATGTTGACCCGTACGAGACTCTCTGCGAACGAACCTTCCAGGGTTGCGACCTGGGCGCGCTGGGCTGGAGGGCGCGCAGACGGGGTATACACATTGCCACACGCCTCGCGGCTCAAGGTTGTATCCCAGATGGCGGAGCATATAGTCGCGATGGGCGGAACTGTCTTTGTGGCGTCCGAAGTTCGTGTCGGAGAACACGGCTTTGCAGCCGCTGCACGAAGTGACTTGCGAGCCCTGTTCGCGCACTTGCTGAGAGTCATCTTCGTCATAAGGGCCGGCTGGATAACGAGATTCTAGGTCAGTCGACAGATCTGCATTGGGAGAAGATGGGTTCATGCAGATGCAGAGGTAGAGATGTGGAAGGGAGGAGACCCAGGGATAAACGATGCGACCGCTCTCGTTCAATATATAGTACCCCTTGCCATTCGGTCTTCCACAACTCTGCACAGCTCTGATTCCGCGTTCTCGTCTTGATGTGTCGACGTCCACTGAACTTCGTCATGCAACAGCAGCTAGTCGCTGCAGAGGGAGTGGAAAACAAAAGTGGACAAGACAGATCCGAGGTAGGAGATAGGAGGGAAGATGGGAATTCTGGAGAAGCAGCGATTTTCGGCTCAAGTGTTACAATCATATGGGTCATTATTTGTGCTCATGCATCGACATTCTCACGTCTAGTTCGTTTGCCTTTGTCCTACGGCCACACCGTCGACTAGCTTGGTTGTGTTCTACGATTGACCCTACACTTTATCTGCCTATGAGCACCGCAGACGTCCGTAACATACGGAGAGGAAGCACAACATGCGGTCATGAGATTCGGTGGCGGAGGTCAGCCGGGCTTCATGGGTTCCTGACATTGATAAAATCTCCGAAAACCTTGCACGAGTTTGCTGGCACGAGTTGGTGATTCCTGTGCGCTCTGTACACAGCGACAGCTTTTACGCAGTCTTTATCAGAAAGAGGCTTAGAAGACTTGGCGTCATTGACGAGGCTCAGAGTGCGCGGATCGAGTCGGTGGCGCAGAAACACTGAACATCAGCAACCGTGTGCTTTGACTGGCCAGAAAAAAGTCGATAGGCACCGAGCAACGTTAGTCTCCGTGCGTGTGACGCTGCGACTGTCGATAGAACTTCGATCTTGGACATAATACAAAACACCGAAAACCTGAGGAGATATTCATTCTATCTAATGGGACGCTTTCGCTAGGAAAGACGAGCATTTGGCTGCTGCTCATACCAGTGTAGATCAGACGTCCGCGCTAGCAAGCGAATGTAGCCTAGTTCTTCCTCTGTTCGTTGGCAGCGGAGGCGGATTATTCATATTGCACAGGCTTTGGCTGGGGCAAGGTTCAGATGCACCCCGAAATGCCCTTGTTCCCAGAGAAATCTATCGCGAAGAGACACGAGGCGTGGCGTGTAAGTATGCTATAGACTGAACTCGGCGGCAAACAGGTTCCGGAAACGAGGCTGTTGTGCGTCTGATTGCGCACTGCCTGAAGACTGGAGTGGGGACCTGAGCTGAGGCTGAGCATCTTAACATCCAAATTTACAAGAAAACAAGCTAACAAGCGCCCAATGACCCGCGAGAATGGATCGCTCAAATCAGGAATATCATTCAGACAAGTGGATCGTCGGAAGTTGACAGAAAAACGAGCGGCAAACAGGATTCGCTTTGCTGGTGGGTCGCTAATTGTTCTCGTCCCACGTCGTATACCCAATATCTAGCCAGTTCCTCATAGCCTCCCCATGACGGATCGTCCCCATCAACAGACTAAAACAAAAATATCGACGTCAGCGAGCGGTAAATTCACAGCTGGCAGAGGTGCACGTACAGCGCGGCCGCCCAGGCACCCAACGCTGCGATTGTATTCGCCCACGCCAGACCCAAAGTTTCGACGAGTGGAAATACGCTAGTCACCGCGAGTGATAGGCCGAGGCCTCGAAGGAAGCTAAGTGAAAGATAAGAGAGCGTGTAAGGAGGCGGGAGAAGCGTCGGTTGCAGATCTATCATCTTACCTGTTGGCCGCCATACCTTCGGCGCTACGATTGTGAAGGATGTCAACCGTGTACGAGGCCGAAGGGCTGAGAACGAGGTCCACCTGGAATAACAAGCTGTTAGCTCTTGAGTCCGCATGTACACCATGGACGAGACTTACGCCTAGGCCGTTCATGAAGAGCAGCATAAGATTAGCCACAAGTCCGGGAACGCCGTCCACGTACGTCGTCACTAAACCCGATAACAAAACGGAGAGCGGCACGAAGAAAAACGCCCCTACTAACGTCCCCCTCAGCCGGTCTTCGGGGACCCAGACGCCGCGGCGTGTCTTCCACTTCACGATGATGCGGTCTGAGATGCGACCAGCCAGAGGAGCGCCGACTGCGTGGAAGCAAGAAGAGATGTCAGTCATGGGAAGAACTCAAAACGGGGGGTTTCTCACTGAAATTTCCGATGCCGGAGGGAATGAAACAGGCCCCGATGAGTGCTTCGTTGTTGATGTTGTAGCGTTTACCCTAGAAGGATGAACCTGATGTCAATTCAAGATGGTAACCATAGGCTAATGGATCTTACGATCGTGTAGGCCAGAGGAACGAGTAAGACTAAAACGCGCGACACGAGATTTGAATCGCACGAAGAATGTAAGAAACGCGTGAAACGTGCGCACAGTAGTTGGTAATGAGAGTGAGTGTGCCGGCCAATGACTGGGATATACGAATCGTCGCGATAGCTTATTAGCTGCAGAGTATCGGAGAATCAAGGGAGAACACTCACCACCGCGGTTAGATTCGGGCTTCGGAGAAGCGTCATCGATTTCAGCGGGTTCAAGAGCACGAAATTCCGACGTTTGTTTGGAGGAAGCTCATCCATCCCGCGAGCTCCCGGATGGCTGGTCTCAGGAAGGAGGAAGTACAGCAGCGTGAACGCGAAAAGACTGCACACTGCAAGAATGTACTGCATCACTCTCCACGACGAGTAATGAGCAGCCAAGCCTGACACACACAGTATCGAAGTTCAGAATGAACTTTCGCGAAGAATCACATCGTGCACTCACCGCCAGCAACAGGAGCTAATGGAGGACCCATGAGAACGGCCTAGACCAGCACCATGTCAAAAAGAGGCGAAGTGGCGAGTGAAAAAAGGACCCACCGCGAAGAACAACCCCATCGCGGTTCCGCGCTCTTCCAGCTTGTAGAGATCACCTATGACACCCGCACCCAGCGAGAATCCTCCTGACATCCCAGTAGACTGGACGACTCTCCATGCCATGAGTTGCAGCACAGTCTGGGCTCTCCCAACACCCATCGAGCCAACGATAGAGAAAGGAAGCGCAGTGAGATAAATCGGCCTTCGCCCATCTGATAGGCAAAGCACACTGAGTTCCGGACGTCCTTGTAGAGGGACAAGCCAGTGACACTTACAGTGGGTCGAATATCTAGCCCACAAGAGCGTGATGAGACCACCTGTAAAAACATGGATGCTGACGGCCAAGCTAAGAAGTCTGTCAGCATGGATCGAAATGCCAGCCGTCCGGCGCGACACTGACCTGATAACCTCGCCCGTCGAATGCAGGTCTTTGGCGATTTGAGGTATAGATGGTATAAACGAGCCGCTGCCAAACACTAAGCGAGTTTGCTGATGAGTGCCGTCTTTTCCATGATGGGTGCGTGGATCAGGCACGTACGCGGAATCAAACCCGTGAAGGAAACTAGCGTGACGATAACTCGCTTCTCCTTAGCAGAGAATCTGTCGTACGCAGCCTGATGCTCCATTGCTTTATGTGCATTTTCGATAGCATTTAAGTTATCTGAAGCCGCTGTAAAGTTTCTGGAGCTCAACAACGGCGTTCTATCGGTGAATGCGTCGTCCTGCGCGCCAGAAGAGTTCGTTGGTGACATGCAGACAAAGCGTAAACTTGTGTCGTGGAAAGGTCGTGAAGAGTTCGTTACGAATATTATATAATCGTTCGTTGTTAGGTATAGTGAGCAAGTCTGCGTTTCTGAAGGGATTTGACCTGGCAGACGGGTTCTGCTGGCTAGCGCCTGGTTGAGGGAGAGCGAAAGCGCCTTGAGCGCTTCACGGCCGATGGATCCCAGGAACTGGGCTACCCTCCAACACGCTTTGATCCGAGATCGGTCATTCGGTCCGAACCAACCATGAGTAGCGCTTATCATGATCTGAACGCCGGACCTCCACGCTAACCAGCCCAGTGGGGATACAGTAGCGGACGAACCAAAGGTGGACTCACGAGCGCAAAGACATGCACTACGACACGCGTCGACGGCAACTACTAGATCGCTGTTCTTATCATAAGGTGGCCTAACAGTCGATGTATCAGGAGAAACGGATAGTACACGAAAGTGGGTAAACCGCGGGATCCATGAATCTAAGTTTGATTAACTCGAATCCCTCTGGTAGGCCTGAGGTCGCCGGGATTCGAAGTGGTTCCTTTCTTTTGAATAGGGTATAACTGCTTAGATATGTATACGTGTACTCATCCCTAATCGCCCTTACTACTCTCGAGAAAATCTGGCTGGGGGAGGCTACTAGACTCATTGCCGGAAACGTCCATAAAAGTACTTACTCGCGAACCTCCGGTAGATCAAGGCTTCATGAAGATGGATGGAAGTCTAGAGCCCCCGGGAGAAGATCATTCGAGGTCGACTAAAGTTCAATCGTGAACCACATGCATCATCCTGGAAAGAGACGTAGAAACAGCCATGTCGGAGCCAGGGCAGATGTGCAGAGTTCGAGCTAAAACCATCACTGGATGACACTCCTGCATACATTGGCGGATTTACAGGTTTTCCATGATGCACCGAGACCCCCACAGTTCCGACCCTGCTTTCAAGCTCCCACGTACTTACCCTTTGCAATTGAAGACAGATCATTGTTCGTTGTGGAAAATACTTACCGTGAGAATTATCGTTGTCAATTCAGCCGTTGAGGTGGTGAGAAAAACGCTAGTTTCGTAGGTGCATCGCTGGCATGTACGAGCGCTGGGCTGGCCCATACTGGGATAGTCCGAACACTTGACGTCGAGAGGTGATTGTGGTCTCGTGCGCGACGTCAGTGTAAGTCTTCATTTCCGTGTCATCTCCGTAAGTTGTTTAATCTTGTGTTCGAGAGCTGAAACCTAAACACACCCGCCTGGATATGTAGCGAGTCCCTAACAAGGTTTGATAGTAGGAGGATCAGTGTCAGAATCGCCCATTGGCATGCCTAAGGCTAAGCCAATTAACAGGCGTGTCTAAAGGAGAGCAGCAAAAATGACCCGGCGCAGTGGCTTGTATATTACATCGACAGCCTGGCGCTGCGCATCTCGCCTAAGGTTCACAGAGAGGGCAATCCTAAGGTTGGAGAATGTCAATCTGAACTCCCACGTGGGAATGTATCCGATCCAGATGAGGCGATACTGATCAGAACTCACCCGTCCGCGCGAGATTCGAAGACAAAAACACGGCGTTTTTTGCAAGAAGCGTCGGTCTGATGTATCATGAGCATGGGGTCGCTAGGCAGTCACCGAGTCGGATCTCAGTTGAGAAACCAACGTCAGGCAACGTCGCGCTCATCAAGTGATGAAGGTCGATCGCGTCAGCGTCGACGACAAAGATCAAGTTAGAGTTCACCACATTGGTGGCGAGCTATTCACAGGGGAAAATCACCGGGGCACAATGATCCATTATGCCTTGGAGGCACAATGAGAATGATCTATTGCGGTCCTCTGCTATGCTTCCATGGCGAGCTAGGTTCAGGTCCGCGGTTGGTGTCTGACCGAGTGGCTTGACGTTGCTGGTCAGTTGTAATCTTCGAACAAAGAGAGGAAGACAGAAATTTTGCCACTGGTCCAGTAGTCGTCGCGCTCGAGTGCGAGCCACTGCAAATCTCGCTCGTATCTCATCATAGACACAGCGCCTGTCTCATTATCCTAGCAGACAACCAGCCGCACAGCACCGAGAGTGTTGGAGCAGAATGGTGCAGCGGGTCTTGCCTGCATGTTCTAGTACTTTCCATACTTGATTTACTCATCCATTATTCATCCTTGACTCGTATTTCGTAGAAGTTCCTAGTTACTTTGTACGTAGGTATAAATACCACCCAAATACATCCTCGTAGGGCATCTGTTTGCTCTAACGAGAGGTCTATCTATTGATACAGTCCGATTGCAAACCCACCACTTCGTCTTGTCTTCTCGACATCTCACCCAGATTCCAACAGAGAGCTCATTGTGCCTCCAAGGTAAAATGATCCATTTTGCCTCGGTGATTTCCCCCTGTGATTATCCAATGAACACCCTGCCCTTACCTCCAAGGGGTTGACGCTTGGATGTAAGTAACAAAACTTAAGTACACTTACATCAACGTCGGCTGTGAGATTGACGTGCTCCGTCTTGCTGGGAGGAAACTCGAACTCGAACTCGTACTGTCACATCCCATAACCAGCGAAGGTCAAAGACAAAGGGAAAACGACGCTTTAGACCACGGATCTGGGGTGATGAAAGCGTATATAGCTCTAAAAATATACACGAGTAAGATCGCATTAAGTAAATGAACAGTCGACTTCCACAAATGATGAGTTCTAATATGGTGCTGCTACTCCCCGCACGTACGTACACCTAGATGCCAATGGCCCGACTCAAACTGACACGGTCCTCCCATGAGTCGTCGAATAACAACGAGATACTCTCACCGTTGTGAGTTCTTCGTATGCTCTCAGCGATGGTGTGAGAGACGTCCACAACGACCAGTTTTGAGCAGGCGGCTTTACGAGCCTCTTGTGGTATCGTGTTCGTTACCTAGAGAGGCCGAATGAGGGACGCGCACTGTGGTGAAAGGGGACCAGACATACCACGAGTCGGTCAATGGGCAACGCATCTATCATCTGGAAGCTCGCCTCGGCGAAAAGGCCTATCAATTGTCAGTGAAGGCGACGGATACGACAATCGCCAAGGTGCTTACCATGGGAGATGAAGGCATGGATAGATTTTGCACCGTTGTCGTGGAGGGTTCGGGCAGCGAGGCTGAGGGTGTTGCCGGTGTCGATCATGTCGTCGACCAGAATGACGACCTGTGGAGGTACATGAGAGGACGGCAGAGCATGAGAGAAAGTTAGGAGACTCACCTTGTCCTTCACGTTACCGACAAGAAGGTCCATTTTTTCCGGTGCATCCGCCGCCTTGCTTGTCCGCTGGCGATGAATCAACGCAAACTCCACACCCATCCTATCCGCCATCCCTGTCACCCTCTTCGCACCACCCGCATCCGGACTGACAATAATCGACTCCTTCCAGTCTGGAATGTACCTCTTGATGTACGAGATCATCGAGGGTTCGGACCAGAGGTTGTCGACCGGGATGTCGAAGAAGCCTTGGATCTGACTGGCGTGTAGATCCATGGTGATGACGTGGTCGCAGCCTGCCACGGTAAGCATATTCGCGACGAGCTTGGCGGTGATAGGAGCGCGCGACTTGTCCTTCTTGTCCATCCTGGCATAGGGATAGCACGGAATGACCGCAGTGATTCGACGAGCAGAGGCGGTCTTGCAGGCGCTGATCAGGATAAGCAGCTCCATGAGACTGTCATTGACGTCGGCGCAGCCAGACTGGATGATGAACACATCTTCCTCTCGAACCGACTCGGAGATTTTGACGTTAGTCTCGCCGTTGGAGAATTTCTTGACGGTGCATGGGACAAGTGGCATGCCTAAGCTGTCGTTCCCAGGATACGTACTTTAGCATCTGTCCTAAACCTAAGCTACAGACGATGCTCTCACCGTTCGGCGACATCCTGGGCAAGCTCAGGATGACTGTTGCCTATGAAGTCATCAGTCTCGCTCTTTTAGAAGAGAAACGTTCGGATGAACCCGTCAGGATCCTGATGGAGTTGGCGTGAAGCATGGGTGGAGAGTAAAGAGTGCAAGGTCGTGAGGTTTAGTTGAAAAGTCGAAAGCTATAGTGGCATGGGATAGAGAGCTAGAGAGACAAGAGAGATAGGGGAGAGAGGAGGAGAGGGTGGAGAGAGGAGGAGAGGATGGAGAGAGGAGCAAAATATCGATAACGAGCAGTCGACCACGTGCAAATTTCGACGCTGCAAGTCCGGCACGTGCGGTCCGATCCCGCCTCTCGCAACTTTCTTTCAACCGTCATGGCCTCAAGCGCTCCAGCTTCAGACCCACAATGCAGCCTCTTTGACCCAGCTAGCAGTGAATATCTACAGCTTAGGCTGATAGAACTAACCAAACAGACGTACATTTTGTGTGATCTCCGCTCAACATCCGATCTTCTACTCTGCGTCAACCTCTGTGGAAGCTTAGAGCGCTGGGCCATCATGGAAAACACCATCCGCAGTCTAATCGCCGGAGTGCACAGAGACGCATGGTCTACGCGTTTCTTCTGGGAAAACAGAGGCCTTACTCTCATTCTATGATCACAGTATCTCTGACGGTAGATTGGCGACTTTGCTCTCCAGCGGCTCCTATGCGACCTTCATGGCACACCATTTTGAAGATCATCAACATTGGACGGCTCGGGTCGTTTTCGCATCGCTGATTCTGCGGCTGGTGGATGGGCGCTGAGCTGCGGTCTCAGGTACTGGTGCCTGGCACACTAACCCTTGAGCCCTGCGCTAGGAGAGCCAATTCCGAGTCGACTCTCGAGCTCCGGGCTGAGTAAATATCCTAGTGAGGATCAGCAAATCGAGGCTCAGGGTCGCATAGGTTTCCGAGCACTGCACCTCCTCGCTCTCCGCGTTTTCCACGGTCAATCCATGGCTCAGGCGAACTATTCCTACATGGGAAAGGTCGTCATTCGAGCTCAAGTCCCGGCTTCCGTCTACTTATTGCAATTAATGTCACTCGTTAAAACGCCTATAGGACCCCGAGCCCCTGTATATGTTGCCTTTCGGGGGTTGGAAAGTTACCTGTGAGTTTGATTTGTAGACCCCTGGCCCTCAAAAGTCAAGAAAGTTGCCGACGACGCGACTCAATCAGATGAAGTCGACGGTCACCAGGCCCACTGCGACGTCCATGACATGTCAAGTCCCTGCCAAATATGTCTAAAGACGCACAAACGCCAACTGACGATCTATAGTAGCCGGATCCGCAACTTGTATGTTCTGCTCGGCACATCTCTTGTATTTCCACCCTGAACGATGCTAACTGTGTACTAGGCGTCCGGTCTGAACGTAGGTTTCGGCTCGTGAGAACGCGTTTGATGATGAACGATGATATTACGGGATGAGCATGTGGATCCTCTGCCTTAAGTCCCTTGTCTCTGTTCCTTACGGTGGCTCTGCTTTGACCGAGTACCGCAATTAGCGACGAAAGAAACAAGGTCGCGATGGTGTATATGATTTGACAGACGTCCTGTTTTGATCAACGCTTCTCATCGATTCCCACAGTTTAACGCGGATTGCAGCTGTTCCGAGGCGATCCTTCTACATTTACTGGTGCCCACACAATGGTAATAGCTTGCCACATCGAAGATCCAGACAGATCCTCGAAGCCGTTTGTGTATACAATGATAATGGCACGTGGGGAGAGGAATACAATGGCGTACGAATCGAGCTCAGCTCCGATAATTTCGACTCTTCCACTTCCACTTCCACTCTCCTTCTCTTTTGTGTTGTTGCTTCTTTCGTTCCTGTAAATTCTCTCCCTAACTGGCGTTTTCCTCCTCTGATCCTTCGACCCCCACTATACTCTTCTTCTTCCGATATGTCCTCTGCGCCCCGGAAGACATCCTCGCGATCCAACGGACGCAAAGCCACTTCGACATCAGTGCGATCTCACAAGAAGCTAGACGTCGCGGAAGCCAGACGTCAAGCCAGATGCGCTCTTAGGGATTGCCCCTGCTGCACCAAGCGCATCTCGTACACCAACCTGGCTCGCCACATCCGGGAGAAGCACGACTTGGATCTGGGGCAGGAAACGTCAGGCGGCGATGGGCCTGGTGTACGCGTCGCACTGTCTCTCAACCGCTGCTATGATTGCCAAAAACAGTGCGCAAACATTTGTATTATACGTATGCGTCACCATTCTAACTGTAACGTATAGCTTCACAAGGCCGGCTTCACTTCAACGACATTGCAACCAGAAACACGACGGACTTGGAATTGCTAGTCCCGCGTCCACCGCTGATGCAAGCATGGAGTCGATCCAATCAACCTCTGGACTGGGATCGGATACCGCTAGTATCTCATCGGAGGCCAGCTCGACGCCGGCTTTCACTCAAGCGAAAGATTCTGCGACCGAGGCCGGGATACCGCCCATGGACATGGCTTACGGGTTGGGCGCTTCGATGCACACTGGCAGTCAGGTGGACATGAATGTGGGTTCGCAGCAAGCGGCGTACCTCGATGGGTCCTATGAGAGCGAGATGGATATGGGTTCTGGCTACCGCAATCAGGCATTTAGTGGACCAAGCGGTACGCACATTTGTCAAAGTATGCTTTAGTCGCATCCTTTTGTCTCATATACTTTCGTCAGAAGAACCAGACTATTCGCCTCATCATGATCGCGTCTTCTTGCTCTCAATGTCTGCGATTGGACCCCGGCCGCTGCTCTCTCCTCACGGCGTCTCCAACGACTATCCGTTTGATACCCCGTACGACAGCCAACATCAGGCACAGACCCCACCGCAGGATCATAGCCCCCTCTACCCCGCAGAATCTGTCGCTTCTGGTCAGGCGCTCACGTATCGGCGAAGTAGCTTCTCCAGCGGGTCGATGCACTCAGCTTCTTACTCGCCCAGGTCGAATTCTCCCACCGCAAGCGTCTTCTCTGATTACTCGCGCACCGGTTCTCAACCTTCTGTGTCTTGGTTCCCCCCATCCTTCATTCCCTCCACGAACCCACGTTTCCTCTAGATCTGCAGTAGTTGAGTATCGGGGCTGTGCTCCCGAGCCCGAGGCTTCTCGCGGGTACTACTCGATTCATTGCCATCGTTTTTACTTGGCTTCATATGCCTTATTAAGCCCTAACCGGCTCGTTACGACCGCTCATATGGGTAGCCTTTTTTTCGGCAAAGCTCGACGGTTCGGGTACCTGCCACGCCACTTTGACGTCGCTGTTTGGATTGACATAGGATCGCCGGCGTCCTGTGTCAGTGCATCCAGCAAGGACTCTGAAGGGGCTCTTGCAGTATCCGTTCGCCGGAATTCACTTTCTTCGCCACGAGTCCGCTCCATGAGGGACATATCTTAAAGTCACGCTTCTGCCCATGCCGATTTATGGCAGGGTACGGCTTGGCAACTGCTAATATTGTGAGCATGCTCTTCTTTGACGTGGTTGTATAGTGTGTAGAACTGACGATTTGTCCTAGGTGTTTACCAGTGTTCGTTCTTTTGCAGCAAACCGAAGAGCGCAATGCGGCTGTCGAGTGGAACGGCAGCCCCTCCTAGCCCTATCGCTTTGTACATCACACTCTTTTCCTCCATCCCTAATAAGTTGTAGCTCCAATTGTACTTCGAATGCTAGACATAAAGCCCAATCGCCCTAATTGTTACAACACATCCTCCTCTTACTGTATATTACTACCACGCATATCCAAATTAAAACCGGGTCAGTACTTCGAGCCCCTCTTAGTAGTGGCCTCACCAGCTTTTTCTGTACGTTGGCTCCAAGCTCAGTAGCAGGATCGTTAGCTATATCAGTGGATAATATCATCCGCTAGATCTGCTCAGCTGCCAGGCCGATGGTCTGCTTCAGACTTCCTTCGAGCACCAGAATTCGATTCTCGAGCCCAAGTTGAGCCATTGCATTGGCCGGATCAGAGCGGATCGGTATGATATGACCAGCCGCTTTGCGCCACAAGTATTCCCTTCCCTCAAACCTTAACAAGCCAAGGCCACCTGCGTCGTGCAGCTGAGCACTCAGACTTCCGTGACCGACGGTATTCTCGCGTAGCGGCGCCGGCGTGGGTTGTTGTTCGTAAGTTATTCGTCCCTTCTTGTTTCCGCGATGCACCCCGCGGACAGAAGCTATCGCACTCTCAGATTCGCTTCTCGCGTCCTCAGCATCAAGAACTTTAAATGAAACCAAACGGTACCGTTCGGTGACCGTTGTTCTGGGGATTCAAAATCCATCAGCGCGCGCTCGACGCTGTTGGAACTAGATACTGACATCGATTTGCCATTGACATCGGAGGAGATCTTTCGACAATCTGGTGTTCGGTGAGATCAGCCGGTATTCTTGCCCATCTGACTTACACGTGTATTGTGTGAGGCCTAGGTACATATACTTGTCGAAATCGATTTCAGGCATCTAGGCTGTTTTCACTCCCCTCACTTTCTTTCCTATTGCTACACTTTCTTTCTTATCCTAATTTCTCTCGCCTTCGGGCCCCAAACCCTCCGCAACTCTCGTACGCTCCCAGGGCCACTCTTGTCAACATGACGTCTGGGCCACGCCAATCTTCTGGATCGCACAAGCGCAAGGCCTCATCTGCGGATGCTGCATCCAGGAAGAAGCCAGGTCGTTCAGGAGATGAACACCGACGCAGAGACCGGCGATCCAGCCTCAAGACCTGTCCGGATTGCTGTCAAGAGATCTCCTACAGCAACTTCGCTCGCCACATGCGTGAGAAGCACAGTGCTGGGCACCCGGTGGAGGAGGCGCCCAACGGCCAACGGGCTGGTGCCAATCATCCACAGCCCCCATTTGACTGTCCCGGTTGCGAGAACAGGTGCGCACTCTCAGTCGCCTGGAATCCTGTATCGACTTCCTGTTACTGATTACAGCACCTCAGTTACACGAGGCGTTGTTCCCTTCGTCGTCACCAGACCAAGACCGGTCACTCTGAGTCCAGCCCGACGAGCTCGGAGAGAACCCTGGAGATTCCCACCGATGTCAGATCTCCCTCTTTCGACTCGGATACCGATGTCGGCTCGCCAGAGTATTCTCGCAAGCTTCGGCTGGAAGATTTCTTCGAATCGAGGACCGCGTTCAACGAATCTTTCACTCCGGCTTTCACCCACACAGAAATGGAGCACCAGCAACACTGTGGGTTCCAAGAGACCGATGGGTACGGTACAACTTACCCCCAGTACACCAGCTCTGCACTTTGGGGTAAGTTCTTGCTTGCCCTGAAACATGTTTTTGGTATCATGCACTCATACACACGCGGTCTCAGGCATACATAACTTTGCTCATGTTGTCGGATCCCAAGGGCCTTGCCTCTCAGCGCCCGCGACAACCGGTGCAGAAGATCATCCAAGCAATGCCGTCGGCGTTCCGCACCAGTTTCACGCGGAAGTGTACCTTCGTTCATCCTCCTACAGCCATGGCGAAGTCATGTATCCGGCTTGCGACCCTACTCAAGTCATGTACGAGACCACTCCTGTCGACTCATCTTCCAACAGTACGCTATTTGCATCTGGCCATTGTCATCTCTGCTAACATCAGTTTCGGTAATAGATGCCTGGCCCTATTACGCTCCTTTCTCACGATTCTAATCCTAACACCTTCCACCTTTCTGATAGCAGCCTTTCTTTTTTCCCCGAACTTGCTTGCTCGCGGGAGTTTCATATCTCAGCTCCTTTCTTTTCGGCCCGGGGATCTCTCTCTCTAATACCAGGATTGGGCACGACGTGGTATCCTATACCGATAGCCACGAAGGTCCATCCGCGCGAACTTTCTGGTATGGCCCATCGACGGTACCCATTAAATTTGCATTAACAGTGTCGCTGGATGGACGGCCTCAGGACAAGCCGGTGTCCTGTTGCTATTGCATCCTTCGAAGGGCTCGGGGCGGGCTTTCGCAGTACCCGCTCCACTGGCACTCCACAACCTTCTCGCCAGGAGTCTCCTCCTTATGGAGGCACAAACGACTGCGATACTGCCTTGGTTCGGCCGGAGCAGCGTTGAGCTCCTACCGTCCAGGCGTGTAGACTGACTGGCACGGTGACTGCTAAACCTGTGAGTTCATTCGTCCCTGTGGCGCAGTATGGAACTGTCTAATCAAACTACGATAGTCTAAATAACCCATTTCAACGCGTAGTAACTCGATCTCTCATAAGCGACGAGAGGCGGGGAGGTGTTCAGTACGGCGGCGCACAGCCTTAGGACGATTTGGGCTTTCTATACTGCCCTTGGTTCCGAGATAGGGGCTGGCTCGGTTGTTCTTGCCAGAGGTTTGCTCTCTTCCTGTCGTACAGTAAAAAATGTAAAGCGTGTAGTAAAGCGAGCAAAAATATGACATATGCCTCCAAGCCACTATCGACGCGTATTATTCGTCTTTGAACATCTTTGCTTTCTAAAATCTTGGTTCTACGTATTCCTGTAGCGGGCGCCGCGTGTAATTCAGCGAAGGACTTCACGCAGAGGTCTTAGCCGCTGCTGCGATCGCAGCTGCGCTTGAGAGAAGGGAAGATCGTGATGTTGAGCGCCGTTGTCTTCAGGGTTGGCCGCCGGCAACGGCCGCGGCTGCCGCGTGCGTTCGTTCCGTTCATGCGCCACATCTTCGAATCCAGTGGGTAGTCCATCGCAGAAACTGAGTAGAGGGCGAGGACTATTGGGACTTATACCTCGAATGCGCATACAAAGGCTGAGGAGGGTATTTAAGCAAGATCTTCTTGGGCGCACACAGAGATAAGATACTACCGAAGGGGGCTGAGCATAATTTTGAGTCGCAGCCCACTGACACGTCCTGATACTTTCGCTGCATGACGCTATCTAACACCCACACATACATATTGTACATATCATTTCGTCGCCGTCCAATTTTTTACATCCTAAACTTAATCCACAGTGTCCCATAGAAAGCTCCAAATACCGCTCGGCTACCTCGGACTGTCTTCACTTAGTAGGCCTCTTCTCGATTTATAGTTTCGCTGAACGTACGTATTTTATTGTCTGAGGATTTTTTTGGCCGTAATGATCTACCGAGTACCGAGTAGATTACTACATCGTGATAATAACGGGATGATGCCGCTTCTCAGGCCGTTATTTATATTCTCACAATGACTTCGTGCTCCCGGTGTGATATCCGAATCTGCACTCTGAGACTTGGTTCGGCTCTTGGCCATAAAATCTTTGTTGCGCGAGCTTGCTGCGCGATGAGTTCCAACGGTTGTCGGTCCATCGGCTCAGTGAGAGCATTCGTCGCCGACCTCGTTCTTGGCCTGCGTCTCCAAAGCTAGATGCTGCTAATTACCCGCTTAGACATGAGCCTATAAAGCACGAAAGATTTTTTCTTTCGATCCATCTTCCCTCGAAAAGCCTCCCCTCAAAAATCACCCGTGAACATTTCATACACCAATCCAGTTCATCATGTCTTCGTGGGAGTTAATAGCCTTTGCCACCGTTGCATGCGCAATCGCTCTCCATCTCAATGTGCGATTGCAGACGACCCAGTTCTGGGTCCACAAAGAGCTGGACACATTAGGCAATAACTCTGGGCATGCTGCACGACGTGGAAAGGCAGTTATCTGCGGTAGTGGGTACGTACTTGTTTGTTCCAAACCTCATGCCTTTAGCACTGATGCGTCAACCGTATTATGTAGAATCGCGGGCTTGATGGCAGCGAGGGAGTGTATGGACCATTTTGAGCAGGTAGTCCTCGTGGATCCTGAGTTCAGCAAGACTCTTGATGGAGCGAGTAAATCGCGCAGCATGCAGTATCATTCCAGTCATTGTCAGTGTGTTTCATTCCATGCTCACAGTAGTACGTTGTGCTGACTTTGTTCGTGTGTGGGCAGTGTACTCCATCCCGTTTGCTGAAGGTCTCAGACGACTTTGGCCGTGCTTCGATCAGAGGGCAGACGAGGTTGAACAGGCGTACGTCGTTTTCCACCGTCTTTCTCGATATAAGTCACAAGCTAATCATGAAACGACCACAGAGAGTACAACGGCGAAACCAACCTTCACATCGATGGAACGTGCATTCGTTCTCCCGCTAGAGACAAACCCTCCTCGTTCGGCATGCGGAGAAGCACATTAGAGCCCTTGCTTCATCGACTTCTCATGGAGGGCACACCCGAGGCGAAGAACAGGTTGACGATCATCGATGGGACAGTCAGAAAGCTGGCGAATGCTTCGCATGTGGGACGAGGAGATACTATCGCTTCCGTTGAAGGCCGATATATACACGGGGGAAAGGACTTCCAGATCGATGACATTGACCTTCTTATAGGTGAGTTAGTCGTTTGCTATCTTACAAATCACAAAGCTGACCAACACTTCTTTCAAGATTGCACAGGTCGTGCTCAGTGCGGTGTCAAGTGGCTTGAGGAGGCCGGTTTCACCCCTCCTCAGCGAGTTTCGTACAGTCCACACCTTCGCTACACAACCATAACTTTCACTGGAATCTCGGAAGAAGTGTACACTTCCCTACCAATCCCGGCAGAGCGCAGAGGTGGAGCTCTCGTGTTTTACCCTGATCCTAACATCAGTCGCTCTGGTATAGTGTTCAGCAAGGTGGACGGAGATGCCGGTACGTTTTTCCGCGTTGTCGTCGTGCTTGACATCGCTGAGATGGCTGTACAAATCTCCAGTGAACTTGTGCCTCAATTCTTGGGGTTCCAGCAACTTCCCCAAGCAGGCCGAGGACGTTATTCCGTGTCTAGCTGATTTCGGTTTCAGCAAACCACTCCCGGCGTGGTTCATGGAGGCGGTCGAGCTCCTGGTGGAGAATGGTTCCGCTACTTTCTCAACAGCACAATTGGGTGAGTGTTGTTTCGAATGAACGATGTAGATTCAAGTCATGCATGCGGACTCATTTTTATCGAGCGCAGCATCTTGCTTTCAGCTTCAGTACGATCGACTATCGAATTGTCCCTCGAACTTCATCGCGATCGGTGATTCGGTCATGGTGCTCAATCCGATTTTTGGGTGAGTGGCTTCAAGCGCCAGCGTCCCTTTAGTCCAGAAGCTCACGTTGACTTGCCCTTTCTAGCCAAGGGTGTGTAAAGGGTATGGCGGGTATCCTCACTCTCGACAGCATGCTACGCTCGGAGCCTTCTTCAGCATCAGGACGTCTATCTCCTTCGTTCTCTCAACGGTTCTTCAAGAAGCAGGCCGAACGGACACATCACTTTTGGTAAGATTCATTCATTTTTTTTTGGACACAGATTTCATCTCCTTCATGAACTCATGTTGGTATCAGGGAAGCGAACAAAGCCAAAGGTATTTCTCTCTCGAATGCTCGTTTGCAATGAATTTCAGTGATCAGCAATACCATTAGACTACGCTTACTCGACTACCGAGCCCATTCCTGGTGAAACCAGAGAGTACGGTCGGTTCCTCCGCTGGATCGATAAGGTAATCTCACAGGCAGTTCGAGAGGTAAGCTCCATTCGAGTCGTTTTATATACACTGGAAGCAGGTTGACATCCGTTGATTGTTCAGGATACCGAGGTTGGACACGCACTCCTATGTGTTCGCCAGATGTTGGCGCCCGAGACGACTTTCCTTCAGCCGTCTATTCTTCTCAGAATTCTGTGGGCGCACGTAAAGCAGTATTGCAGGACGACGAGCTACCGAGCATAACTCGTTGACTTCACTCGCCGCTTGAGTTGATCTGAGTCGCAATCTTCGCTCGAATAACCCGTACTCACAGACATTGTATCTTTCCCCACTACTAGAGCGCAGTTCTTTGAGTAGGTAGAGTATAGCAGTATTCTCAATGATAAATGGCGTGTATTTCGAGCAACTTCTTTGCACAAGAAGGCGAGCCAAGGCGCAGTAGCTGCGGTTCCGCCACAAATTTGATCGCCCTGGCTGTGGCGTTCTCCGGCCAGCCTCACCGTCACCAGCTTCATGCGTTTCCTCGTGTTCCTCACCGTCTTCTCTCTCCTCCTTCCATCCTATGCCTCTTATGGCGACCGCTCACGTCCATTCCAAGACTGTGTAAAGAAATGTACCTCTATCAACTGCCCTCCCAAAACCTCATATACCCCCTCTCTGGCCCTCGTTCTCACCCGCTGGACATGCCCCGATGACTGCAACTACACCTGCATGCACGGTATCACCGATCGAGATCTGGCCAAGGGGCGCCGGATGAAGCAGTACTACGGCAAATGGCCCTTCTGGCGATACCTGGGGATGCAAGAGCCAGCGTCTACGCTGTTCTCGTTGATGAACCTCGCGATGCAGGTGAGAGGGTGGAAGCTGGTATCGAGGAGGCTGCCGAAGGGACATCCGATGAGGAGCTACTACCTGACATGGTCGGCGATTAGCATCAACACTTGGTTCTGGTCTGCTGTATTCCATACTCGAGGTACGTTGAACCCTGTCTAGTTCGAACGACCTATTGCTGACACGCTCGTTGTCTGGGATTCAGACAAACCGCTGACTGAGAAACTCGACTATTTCTCGGCAGCCTTGGCAATCGGCTACGCGCTCTACTACACCCTCATCCGCTTCCTCCACGTCTACCCCTCCACCCGCCTCTCTATCTCTCCAGAAGACATCAGGAGCAAAAGGCTCACACGCAACGCCATCTCAGTGATCTTCACACTAGGCTTCCTCGGACACATCTCCTACCTCGGCCTCCCACCTCGCTTCGACTACACATACAACGTCATATTCAACTCCATCGTTGGAGTCTTACACAACCTTCTCTGGCTCCTCTACTCTCTCCCCAGAGTCAACTTCAAGCGATTCCCATCCAAGCTAGCGAACTACAGACCCAAGTTCGCTGGGCAAGCAGCGGTGTTCGTGGTGCTAACGACGCTGGCGACGAGTTTGGAGCTGTTGGACTTTGAGCCGTGGGGGAGGGTGGTGGATGCGCATTCGTTGTGGCATGCGGTTACGGTGCCGATTGGGTGGGTGTGGTACGACTTTCTGATCAAGGATGCGGAGGATGAGGGGTGGCGGGGGTGGAGTAGTGCGAAGGACTGAGGGGCGCGGTGTATCGTGTCTTGTGTTGTGTATGTATCTCGTTGGTGATGTACTCCAACATTGTGAAATGCAGGAGCGCGACGCGACTTATCTAATGTACACTTGCCTACTTCAGACACCTCTGTGCTAATTTATTGGCTCTGTACTCGAAAACCATCGCGCGCTGGTCGGCGCGGCATAGTGAGAAATACGGCAACACCACACCTTGGGAAACACGTTCACGAAGTCGCTGCTTCGCACATTATGACAGATAAGTACATATCACGGCGACACAAAGTTGAACACAAGCGATAGTCCCAAGACTCCCAAACTTCCCTACTACCAAGCTTTTGACTTGCTATAAGCCCAGCTCGCCTGATTACCAGAAACCCAAACCTTCCTCTCCGGCAGCCAACTCAACCGAACCGTACCCTCCAGCGAGGCATCCACGAGTGCGGGAAACGGCCCACTGTGAAGTGTGGATACCATTGAACGTTGGTTGCGGATGTATCGCTTGATACCGAGTGGAAGACGGACGGTAGGCCTGAGGTGGAAGACTAGGCTTCGGAGTTGATTATGGGAAGAGGGTAGCTGCTCGTCGATGAATGCGCGTATCTGGACCGGAGGTTAGCCAGGTAAAACCGATGGCGGAGAGGGAGAAGGTATCTTACTAGGGAGAAAAGGGGACGCTGTAGCGGCGTAGCGTCTGAATCTGGAATATCAGCGCTCGAGGTCGGATAAGCAGACAGTTCCGCGTTGAGGTCCAATGTTAGGTCAACTAGCGCAGGGAAGACCATGCTCTTGACGCCGCATTCTATGTAAGAATCGTAGGAGAGGCGAAGACTCTGAAGACTGTGAGCACCCTCGAGAAACTGGACCGATCTCCGGGAAGAGTGACTTTCCAGAAATGGTCCTGAGCTCTGCGAATCAAGAGGCTCGTCGTCGGTTGACTGCGTCTCTGGAGACCCAATGATGCATAGGTGCAGGTGCGTGATGCTTCGCCCTCTGGCGAGGGCCCGAGCGATGGAGCTTGTGGAATGGAGGTGCGCGAGATGAGGTACCGCAGAGGAAGACAGGCGGAAGTCGGACTTGAAATCTTGGGAATGGGAGGTCACCTCGAGGCGTTCGAGCTGTGTGCACGATTCGAGGAAGTTGGCGAAGCCCTTTGGGTCGTTGATGTGGGTGAGGATAACGGTGCGCAGTTGATGGCGGGTAGGAGTAGCCAACAGATTGGATATGTCTAGGAACGCATTCGCTGCATGGAAGTGCGTTAGGTGTTTCCACTGGGACATCGCTGCCCAGAATAGCGTCGCGACCTCGGGAGGGGCAGGTGTGGAGAGGACTCGGATATGAGTGATGGGTAGCTGGCCTAGAAGCAAGGCGGTGTGCGTTTTCGTCGCTAGTTGGACCATGCATTCACCGGTGTCGAAACTGGATCTGTCTATCTCTAGATGCGTGAGCTGATTGCACAGCAAGAGGGCGGAAACGAGCTTCTCGTTGATGGATGTGAATTCGAGGCGTAATGTGCTCAAATTGGCCATGCGGGTTATACCTGTCCTGCATAGCCCAAGAAGATCCTGCAACGGTCGTCTCAGCCACCCATGGGAGTCCAGATCCTGCCAGTTGCGGAAGGTGCACGTCTGCACCCGCGAGCGGAGTAGGGTACTACGTGAGAACAACCCTTGGCCGCCATCCTCAGAGAGTCTGGTGTCAGACTTGGGCGTGATGTCCTCCAAAGGACCTGCAGAGCCCTCCCGAGCATCGAATACGAGTTCCTCGTAAATCTTGCCCACGAAATGGGCGTAAAAGAGGCGACAAACACACGCTAATTTGCACCAGTGTTTTTTGCATCCCACTAGAGCCGTCTCAGAAGAAAGCTCGAGAAAGTCAAAGATGTAGAGGTATGTTTCGTTGGATATGAGGGGAAGGGCCCGGGTGTCGACCATCCGACTGGGTGCTAGCAAAGATGCAAACAGTAATAAGCTACGTGTCCGAGTTCATACTCGACTTCGCGGGGAATTGTGACACTCACTCGACCAATCGAACTGAAGATCCGTCATTCCGAAACTGCTTTCAGAATCGAGGTTGCGCAAAAGCTTTAGATCTGTGGAAGGATTGCGGCAATGAGAGTCGTGCAAGTGATGGAGTCTACTTGCAAGTTATGATAGCGATAGGAAAGCTGTGGGTGTAGTAACGACGGAGGTCCATAGCTTCTGCGATGGTAGCTACATAAACTCAAGCCTTGTCAACCAGTGACCTGTGCTGGCATCACCCGAGCGATCAACCCGTGGTCACGGGCTCATTGCAAGGATCGTCTTTGGAAGCCAGGACGACCTTCAAGAGTTCGTATTGAGCTCTGCAATTGCGCTGTGTCGCTTCGAAGATGGCCATCATGAGAGAAATAGAAAAGAAATATCATAACAGTATGAACACATGGCAATCAGACCTCTGGTCTTCGATTGCAACTAGTATATATAGTAATTGCGGATCCATAGTCTCTTTGTGCTTTCTTTGCCACAAGGATCGGCGGTCCTCGTCTACCCAGGCAAGTACCCATATTGCTAACTGGCATTATTACATTGTGTAGAAGCGTATATGTATACGAAGGTCATAAACAGTCAAGATGATGGAGGCACAGAGCATCACGGAAGCGTCACAAGGTGCGTATCGCAGCACCATCGTAACGAGCACAAAAGCACACAAATATGAAAGAGAAGAACCAAGTACGTACGAACTTAACCAGACGAAGCTGACAACCTTCCTTATGCGCCTCTATTTTCAAGAACCTCCCTCACAAATCCGCGAAGTACAACAGGATCGACCTCACCTCTGATCTGCTAATCCAAACATTTTTGTCGGCAAGCCAAATCCACTGGATAATTCCATCGAGAGAAGCTTTGATCAAATTAAGAAGACTGCCGCCCGTCGTGAAGTCGGCAAAAATTGCCTTTTGTTTGATCAGCTCGTCCGGGCTAACGACTCGGGACTGCGTCGGGGGTTCAACAAACCGGAGGATGACGCTTCGCAGCTTTTTCAGGAATTTAGAAGGGAAGTGAACCTTGATCCCAGAAGCGATGCGTTTATGTGAAAGTTGCAGAACATCAGTGATTGCAACGCAGTGCGTTATGATGCTTGGTTCGTGCTCACCGCGACGTCGACTCGGACAACACCGGTAGCGAGAGAGATGACTAAGATCACCTCTGTGAGAAGAGGGAAGAACATGCTCCGGATGTTACCCTCCAGATATATGTCGTGGGGAAGACAAAGGGTGTGAACCGTTTTGACGCTCGTGAGAAATTGAGCCGATGTCGGGGGAGACTCCATCCAACAGAGGCGCAGGTATCTGATGCGTCGTCCTTTGACTAGCTCCTGCGCAATATCACTTGTGGAATGGAGATGGTTGAGCAATGGGACTACAGAGGAATCGACTTCAAACATCAATCCGAACTCCTCGGAATGGTCGGTAACTTCAAGACGTTCTAGCTGGGGGCACGATAGGGCCTAGCAGAAAGTCGGCAAAACGCTGCGGATCTTGATGGATGTGACCGAGAATAACTGTGCGGAGTTTATCGGGATTACGAAGAGCGAAGAAGTCCGACAGGTGCAGGATTGAAGTTGCACGGAAATGGGTCAGGTCTTTCCATGCGCCGATGGCTTTCTGGAACAGAGCTGTGATCTCCATGGGTGCGGAGGTGGACTTGACGCGTATGTCCTTCATGGCTAAACCACGCAAGGGAGACCCAGTGCGAGCCTTCTTGGTAAAGACAATCATGGCTTCGCTCGTGTCGAAAACACAGTCGATGATCTCCAGACGCGTGAGGTGGCGGCACTTCTCCACCGCAGAAAACAGCTCATCGTCGATGAACGTGTTCTCCAGCCGCAACATGCGAATATTCGGCATGCGCGTGGTAGCCAAGATGTATAGCCCAAGAATCACCTGCAATACCGCTTTCTCAGACTCCTCGTCGTCCGAGTCGACATCGTCCCTTGGCCAATTCCGGATAGTGCATCTCTGCATCCTCGAGCCCAGGAGTGTATGCATCTTCGCCTTCTTGATGATTCCGCGGCAGAAACGAGTACACCCATGCAGGGAGAGATATACAGTCGACAGTCGACGAGGTACGTCATGAAAGACCAGACTACCTAGGCGTACAAGACAGCATGAATATCAAACCAACGGTGTGTGATCGCGCACAGGCTCTCGAAGGCAAGACGATTGAATAATACAGTATCTGGAAGGCGTTACCAGACATCACGGTACGTACTATCGGGGACGTCATCTTGTGGTGCGGTGTTCGCGAGAACGTCTCTCACGAACCCACTCAACACCATCGGATCAACCTCCCCCTTAACCTTCTCCTCTTCGTCAGCCAGACTCATCATCGATGGAATCCACACCTTCCTATCCTCCAACCAGATCCACCGAATAATCCCATCGAGACAAACCTTGGTCAGATTCGGAGTCTCAACGCCCTGCTTCAGCTCGACCAAAAGCGCCTGCTGTTCTTTGAGTAGGTTGGCGTTGACGACGAGGGAGCGCATGTGTGGGTCAAGTCGGATGCGGAAGGTGATGCTTTGGAGTTGGTTGAGAAACTTCGGAGGTAGCTCGGCGATCGCGGAAACCGATACTCCCTATTGTGAGGAACGTGATTAGGTGCCATAAGCAGATCGGTCGAGCGTAGTGTGCTTACGTCGTTCCACATGAAGAGAGTGCGAGTGGCGTCGATTTCCACGCTCACGTAGGTGAGGCGAGGAAGAGTGATGGTAGGGTCGTAGAGCAAGTACGGAATGGAAAGGGATTGGAGCGTTTTCATGTTCTCGAGGAAATGGGCTGAGACACGTGAGAACTCGACCCAGCACAGACGGAGATACGTTATTCGGCGTCCTTTGACGAGCTGCTGAGCGATGGCGGTCGTGGAGTGAAGGTGCGTGAGTAGGGGTACCGCCGCGGCGTTAACGATGAACTTTGTTTCGAAGTCCATGGGGTGGGAGGTGACTTCTAGACGTTGGAGCTGAGTGCATGATTGGAGGAAGTCGGCGAGGTGCTGTGGGTCTTCGGCGCGGGAGAGAACGAGCGAGTGGAGTTTATTGGGATTGCGAAGGGCAGAGAGGTCAGACGCGTTAAGGAATTCGCCGGCTGTACGCCAATGCGCTAGTCCTTTCCATGCGCAGATCGCTTTGCGGAACAGCGCTGCGATCTCTGGAGGGGCGGTCGTGGACATGACGCATATGTTCTGGATACGTAAACCACCTAAGGAAGACGCAGTTCGAAGCTTCGTCGCCAGGAAAGCCATGTCTTCGCTTGAGTCGAAACGGCAGTCGACGAGCTCCAGCCGCGTGAGGTGTCGGCACTTCAACACCGCAGAGAACAGCTCTTCACCGATAAACGTGCTCTCTAGACGCAACGTGTGCAAACTTGGCATTCGCGTGATAGCTGTCGTGTACAACCCTAGGAATGCTCCCAGCACCAGGTCGACCTGACCGTCCTCGTTCCCACCGACAGGCCAATTGCGAATGATGCATCTCTGCACCCTCGACCCTACCAAGGTGTGTAACTTCGCCTTCTCGTTGATGCCGCGGCAGATTCGTGTAATATATTTGCGCGTCTTGTCCTTCGAGGAGCCTGAGGTATTCTTCTCGACCTCGAACGTGAACTCCTCGTAGATTTTGCCCATGAAGTGCGCGCAGAAGAAGCAGCAGACGTCGGCGAGGTTGGACCAGATGGCTTTGCATTCGTCTATATGCATCTCGGGTGAAGGCTCGAGGTATTCGAAGATTTCGAGGTATATCTCGTTGGATATGATGGGGAGCGGTCGAGTGCCAACCATACGGCTTGGTGCTGAGGAAAGTTTGACACGAAGGTCAGAGAGCGCACGTCGTTGGGTGTGAGGTATTGTGCTCAGAGCTTACTGGACCAATTAAATTTGAAGCCAGGCATCTTTGAATGGTAGATATTTAGATGTATTGCTCAACAGCGCGTGAATAGGCAGAAGCAAGGTGCATGAACGTCCGAGGCAAAAGCGTAAGAGTGAAATTGAACGCGGTCACACATCAAGTTACATTAGCATCACCGTCTTTGATGATCCCGGCATTCTCGTCGACCTCGACTCCACCGTCCACGACCCAGCCTAAGTCAACAATTTTCAGGCTTGTAGCCTCAGCATCGGAGGGACACACTCATGAACGGCGAATGCTCACTTTGATTGGTCGAGTGAGTGCCCAAAAATCGCCCGCGGAACTGAGAATGGACACGTCGCTGAGCTCCGTTCACATCTTGATTAGCACCAAGTCGGATGGTCGGCACCCGACCCCGTCCTCTCATATCCAAAGAAATATACCTCGATATCTTCGAATTTGTTGAACCTTCATCCGGAGAGACACCAGCAGAATGCAAGATACTTTGGTGTAAACCGGCGTGCGTTTGCCGCTTCTTCTACGCCCACTTTATGGGTAAAATCTATGAACACCTCGTATTCGAGGTCCAGAAGGGCTCTACAGGTGCTCTGAAGAACAACACGCCCAAGTATGCTACTCGAGTCTCCAGGGGTATCAGCAGAGGAGTAGAGCTGCATATTATACTAGACCCGCGGGTTCGGACGTGCACTTTCCGGAACTGGCCTGGGGAATGGAGCGGGCAGTTAGGATCACTACTGGAGCGTTCCCTTGGATTTTACACTACATCTATCAGTCGCCTGGTAAATCTTATCGCATTACGTCTCGATAGGATCTTTATCGACGACAACCTTTTTTCCGCCCTACTCCAGTGCAGCCGACTGACGAAACTAGAAATCGCACGCTGCCGTTTCGACACCAGCGACCGTGAGGTTGATCAGGCGAAGAGCACGCGCGCCGCTTCACTTCTAGGCGCGTTGACCATGACTGGCATACAATTCATATTCACGCCTGCTCCTGAGGAGATAGCGGCTCTGTTCTGGGTGGCGATTACCCAGTGGAAAAAGCTAACGCGCTTCCACGCGACCGGAGGATTCTGAGATGAATCCAACCTTCTAGCCATCTCCGCCCGGGAGAGACTTCGCACAATCTGTCTTCCCCACGTCGATGAGTCGCAGCGCTTTGCGGACTTTCTCCAATCCTGCACTGGGCTCGAAAGCCTTGAGGTCACCTCACATTCCATCAAGTTTGAGTCCCAATTCTACCTGCCTTCCTCGGCAATACCGCATCTTAAGCACCTACGTTCCACGAACACCTTCGCTTGGGAGCTGGCCAAAGATCGGTGCATCACGCATCTGCGGCTCTGCCCAATGGCGTCTTCGCGACTCGAGTCGATCACCGTGTCCCTTGGGGGGCCGTCGCCTTCGCAGATATCAGCTCAATTTCTCGAAAGTGTTCAGAACCTTCGCACCCTTCGTCTCTCCTACAAGGAATACGAGAAATGCAACGTGAAGAGCAGAGCAGGTCATTCCCTGCGTTGATTCAGCTGGAAGTAGACCTCAGAACATCTTTACCGCCTCCCGATCCGGATATGCCACATCACGTACACCACTATCTTCCTGGGAATCAGTCGGTACCGCGATGCATTCTCTGCGGGTATTGATAATAGATGGCGCCATGTCTATTCAGCAATCTCATTTTTTAGTAGTGAGTCCTCTCTACTGGCTTCTCTATCCTTAGTATTTGACTTAGTCACTCATTGAAACTCAGTATCAGCCTGAGATTCGCGCTTTTCTTGAAGAAGAGGCGCCCTCTTTCCACAACCAACTGCGGAGATTATTTTTCACCCTGGGTTGCCCATTCACACGCAGACCCCATACCCAAATGACACCAAGCAACAACTTCGCGACCAACTATTGACGGTTTTCACGTTGCAAAATGGGCAGTTTCCCGCTCTGACGGAGATTTCACTAGATGGTGTAGTTCGGTGGATCTGGCTCTCAGAGAGGAAAAGTGTGGATTCCTGACCAGATGCCTTTGGAGAACGATGAGATTGGGAGTATGGGCACAGTGGAGCTTGCGATGCTTCGCCGCTTTGTGAAGGGTGTTCTCCAGGGCGAAGCTTGACGCAGACCAAGATTTCTCAATATGTTTATGTTGCGAATCGATGACTAGAGAGTCTCTTTCGCGTCCTTGTACTAGTGGTATTTGTTGAATACCTGCCCAAATAACCTATTCGTTGTGTTATGTAACGTTGGTGCATGGGCTCGCGTTGTGGGCTTCCACAAAAGGCAGCTTGCTGTGTCAGCATCGGTGGCACTTGCTCTCCAGACTCCACAGTCGCTGTGACGTCTTTCTCCTGGGCACCTTACGGTCCGACGAAAGCAACAGATCCAGACAATCTTATGACATCCTTACATCCTTTGCTCTTTCCCATCATCTAGTCTGAGTCTCAATCAACATGAAAGATCCAGGAGACTTGTCCAAGTCGCGCAAAGATGGCGGTAAGAACACCGGTGAGAGCAGTAAGGACGAGGACATACGGTATCTGGATATTGGGACAATACACACCGAGCCGAAGACCAGTGAGTCTCGCTCAAAGCTTCTCAGTTTACAACATCTTCCTAACGAATTCGATGTTGCGGAATAGAGCTAGCAGAGTACGCTATCACAGGCAAAGGTCTCGGCTCTAAAGCTCGCGTCACCTCCGATGGACGGATCGTCGTGTCTATCGACATGAAGAAGGCCCTGCCTGACATGCCGACTGGGAATGCACCGGACGTTGAGGAGTTCGCTGTGGACAAGCATGAATGGCGCTACGTTCCCAAGCTCAATATCGTCATCTGCATAGTCGGGAGTAGAGGTACGTGTGTTCTTGCTTCGCTTCACCCTTGCTGACTTCGCTTCTCCTTCTACCAGGGGACGTGCAGCCTTACGTAGCTTTGGGCAAGCGATTTCAGAAGGACGGACATCGCGTGCGGCTGGGTACACACGAGACGTTCCGCAAGTTTGTCGAAGAAGAGAACGGGCTGGAGTTCTTCGACATTGGTGGGAACCCCCAGGACCTGATGAGCTACATGGTCAAAAGTGCGGATAACATCCGTGCATCCTTCGGGAATCCACTTACAGACATAATTTCGCAGACCCTGGGCTGATTCCCGGCATCGAGTCGCTGACGAATGGAGATATTGGGAAGAAGAGGAAGATGCTGGCAGAGGTGCGTGTCACTCCTTACGCTCATCTTGTTTGCGTGTTAATTACCAGGTCTCGACGCCTAGATGATGCACGGTTGCTGGAACGCTTGCCAGGCCCCCGACCCTAAAACTGGCCAAACCTTCATCGCAGATGCTATCATATCCAACCCACCCGCTTTCGCCCACATTCACTGCGCCGAAGCACTCGGCGTCCCGCTGCTCATGTCTTTCAGTAAGGATGTCTTTTGCCTCTGAGCCTCGCGGTGGCTTATGATTGTGATAAAGCTATGCCCTGGTTCGCCGTTTCCCGTTAATACTCGACAGGTTCAGCAACGTAACATGTGTCTTGAAGGTGCTCGACGACGGATTTCCACCATCCGTTGGTGAACGTCCTCAGCTCAAACGCCGGCTCAGGTTAGTTCTTTCCTGAAAACATCGTTCCATCTGTCTCTAACGAGTTGCGTCGTCATCAGGCCTGAACAACGTCCTCAGCTACGCCCTCTTCGAGCTCGTTACTTGGCAAGGGTTCGTCTCGTTTACTCTGCACTCTTTTCAATATTTATCCTCCCACCTCAAACTTGTTCAAGTTCCCCATCTCATCGTCCCTATCTCGGTTCTAACTCATTCTCCCACAGTGTAGGCGACCTCATCAACGACTTCCGCAAGGAAACCCTCGGACTTCGCAGTCTATCCCTTCGAACAGGTCCCGGCATTCTCGAGCGAGTCAAAGTTCCATGGACGTACTGTATGAGTCCCGCCCTCATTCCGAAGCCGGAGGATTGGAAGAACCATATCGGTGGGTACGCCTCCCCCTCGTGCCTTCTGGATGTAGATGCTGATGACGTTTTTAGACGTGATCGGTTTCTACTTCCTAGATTTGGCGACGAACTTTAAGCCGAATGCGGAGCTGGAGGCGTTTTTGGAGGCGGGCGAGCCTCCGGTGTACATCGGGCACGATTCATCCATCTTGTCTTTGCTTTCGCTGACCCTTGGTTAAGGTTCGGCTCCGTGGTTGTCGACGATCCTAAGGCTATGTCCAGTGCGCTCTTCCCTTTCCTCGCCTTCTCCTCCGTACTGATGGTGCATAGAGACGATCTTCGAAGCGACGAAGCAAGCTGGTGTCAGGGCTTTGGTTTCGGCTGGCTGGGTACGTCCAAGTTGCTGATCATTCCCTGAGCTTGGTCGGCTGATGCGCTCAAATCGCAGGGTGGACTCGGAGGCGCTGAGGTCCCGGAGCACGCTTTCATGCTTGGTAAGCCTCCTCACATTTCCTCCTCTACCGCAAACACTGACTCTTTGTCAATACACAATAGGCAACGTTCCACACGACTGGCTCTTCTCCAGCGACCGCGTTGCCGCCGTCGTGCACCATGGTGGGGCTGGAACGGCGGCGGTTGGATTGGCGAATGGGAGGCCGACGGTGGTGGTGCCGTTCTTTGGTGATCAGACGTTTTGGGGTATGTCTCTTGTCCTCTTGCTCTCTTCGCCCCCCGTCATGTCACATCTCTCCCTGCATTCATACCCCCGGACATTTGTTGAGCTTATCCATAGGTGTCTCGATGCTGATATCTACCCCATAGGCGAGATGATCCACCGCGCTGGTGCCGGCCCCGAACCCATCCCTCACAAGGAGCTGAATGTACAGAACCTGACCGAAGGCATCAAGTTCGCCATTAGCCCTGCTGCGAAGACGGCTGCACAGACGATGGCGGAGCAGATTCGTAGCGAGGTGAGTGAGCCAACGCCAAGCTTTACTTGCCTTATTTGGACGATGAGCGCTAATGTCGATTCTCCTCCGGATAGGATGGAGTCCAGCAAGGGGTCGAGAGCTTCTACAGGCATCTGCCGTTGCTAAATATGCGTTGCGATTTGGATCCACAGAGGGTGGCGGTGTGGTGGTCTACGGACTTGGTGAGCATTGCCGTCCTCGGTCAGGGAGGATGAAACTGGGAGCTCATGGAATCGTGTTCGTTCCCAGTGCCTGAAAATCAGTGCGTTTGCGGCTCAGGTGCTTGTTGATGCTAGGAAGCTGGATTTGGGAACGTTGGATGTGCATCGTAAGTCAATTGCACCTGCTTCGTCAACTCCACCTTCTTCTTTCGTTCCTAATGATGCGTATACTCGATTACGACATTGACGTCTTCTTGCTTTTGCAGGATCGAAGGAGTATAACACCCGTAAAAAGATCTCAGATCCTGTTTCCGGCGGTTCAACAGCTATCTTTTGGACGGTGACCAACTACTACGCCGGCATCGCCCAGATCTTCTAGTGAGATTTCCTATAGCCATGCTTTCGCAGATGCGGTCTGACAGTGGTTGGCACACAGTTCTCCCGTAAAGGGAATTGTCAAGACGACTACAGCAATTCCCAGGGGTGGGTGGTCTCCAGCCCGAGGAGCATCAATCTGAGATCTGTCTTGCTGACTTGGTCGTTATCAGGCATCGTGGACATCGTTTCGTCAATCTACGAAGGGTTTTCGAATATGCCTCGGCTTTACGGGTCGAAGGTCCGGAAGAGGGGCGAAGTCAAGGATTTCAGCTCTGGTGTGAACGAGGGCGCCAAGGTCCGCGATAGCTTCTCCTCGTAGACATCTTCGTGGTTTCTAATACTTTCTTCAATAGGGATTGTTCTACGGATACTACGACGGGATAACCGGTCTCGTTACAGAGCCTATGGAAGGCGCGAAGAAGGATGGGTTCATGGGCGCTATCAAGGGTGCTGGGCGCAGTTGTGCGTTTCTCCCTCGTCTTTCACCCATTTGAGTCTTCCGCTGACTTCACTCCAGATATTAACGCTACCATGCGTCCCGCCGCCGGCATCGTAGGCATGATCTCCAATCCCATCACCGGTGCCGTCAAAGGCGTCCAGACGAAGTTCGGCCGATCGAAGTCCATCCAGAAGCAAGAAAGCAAAACGGCGAAGACTAGACGCGCGGATGGGGAGGAGGAGGTGAGGAGGAGCGCGAAGGAGGAGAGAAAGGCGGTGTTGGAGGCGTTCGAGAGGTTGTCGAAGCAGGACGCGGTGAAGGATAGAAGACAGAAGTGGGTGAAGAGAGCGGAAGCGGCGTTTGAGGAGGAGAAGCATGAAGAGGAGGAGGATGATACGTATGTTTCTCTTCTGATCGTAAGCAAGGGTTTGATACTAACGTTGATCATAGCATACACGTTGCGAGTGGGTCGAAGGGCAAGAAGAATTCGATGGGAAGTCCGACGAAGCCTACACACACACGCACCGCCAGCTCTTCGTATGCTGCATCTAGCAGTGCTGCGGCCGTTGGTCCTTCGTTCACGCCATCCGACTCTGAATCGTCCGACTCGATCAACGAGACGGAGTATCATGATGCTAGCGACGGCGAGCGCGGAAAAGGAGCTCTTAATCACAAACAGCGCAGCAAAGACCAGGCTACAGACTGGGATTCGGCATACCAAGCTGACCTGAAGCGGGCGCATTCGGAATCGATGGATAGCTTCAATAGCTCGCGGACGAATGTAGGAACACAGGAGGGGGAAGACGACTCGGAGGCGTTTCTGAGGGATATGGAGATGGCGAAGAAGCTGTCGTTGGATAGTCGCTAGTAAGTTGGTGGACTTGGCCTTTGGACTTGGACGCTGGGATAGTGCTATGGTCGTGTGTATGAGTACACGAGCATATCATATCCGGGAAAGTAATCTGATTCATGTATCATATAGTCTTGTCTGTTGTGCTGTCTTGAGATCTAGAGCAGATGAGGTGCCGTCGAGTTTGCTGTTGGCTTTTGAGTGAATGCTAAGCAATATCAAGTTGGCTACATTCTGTGTACGCTGTCGGCGCCCTGGTAGCGCAGTGAGCATTCCCATGAAACTCAATGTTTACTAAACACTTGTGCGTTGCTCATACCATATGCAAAACGCAGCAGGTGATACACCATCGAATTTTGAGGGCTGTTCTACTATTAATATACAGGAAAAGAGCGCCCATTTAGCAAATAGGTTGGACCTTTGGCAGCACTTGCACAGTCTTCCCTATATCAGACGAATTTTATACCGCAGCTCAGCCCTCCTTCTTCCACCACGAAATGAGCGTGGTGATTTCCTGTCTGCAGCCACGCGTCTGTCGTTGTAATAAATGCTGTTGTGACGTGATACAGGTAGTTCGTGGCAGAAGGCTGCTCGGCTCAGTCAGTATTCATACTTGCGGATCTGCCTGAGAGTCTGTTTGGAACGTAAGATGATAGACCACCCGAGCGCGATCATTGCATAAGAACGCTCTACAGGTGAGCAGCTTCAATATACATATGCATGTTGCACGAGGATCAAGCGATGCTGTTGCTGTACATCAGCAGAACTCGATCGGAGGCGTCGGCGTCCACTGGCTCAGCATCGACCTCCTCGTTCTACAGGACACGTACGCAAGTCGCAATAAAGGCGCTGGTCAATGCTGTTGAGCCCAAGCAAAACGCTTACATTGGGAGCGCTGGAGTCGAAGTGGCGCTCCGTCGAATGCCTGACTTTCTACACGTGATATCAAGTCTCTCTATAAGAACTTAAGAGTTGGTGGTACGACGCTGTCCTCACCATCTGCAACTGGAATCTTCCACCTCCTCCTCGACATCGAATACCAGCCACCATGGCTATCTCATACTCACCTCGCTCAACGAGCCGTAACTCGCCCTCTCGGCTCAGCATCTCGTCCAACTCATCGAGTCAATCGGGATCAATGACTGGCAAGACAAACACCCTCGCTGTCACCGGCTTACCGCGGGAGTTCTTCCATGATACCGTTCTTTCAGCACTCAGGGAGCACTTCGAGAGCTTTGGACCGTTGATGCATTGGGTTTCGTTGCCGAGCTTTGGAAGGATCTTGGTGATATACGAGGATGAGGCAGATGCGGAGAAGGCGAAACTCGTCAGCGATCCTATTGTTCTGGGCGGATCGGACTCTCGGTACGTCTAGCCTTCCTGTTGCTCTACGTCGTGACGCTAATGCTGTTTGTCGTTACAGATCCGAGATCACCATGCGAGTGTACCGTGCTGATCATACGCCCTTGGATACCCTCAACGGCACCACAGTTGAGGGGAGGTACCTCCTTCCTCCAGCAACAGACAAAAACTTCCTGATCTCGCCACCCGGCTCGCCGCCAGTCGGATGGGAACCTATCAGAGAAGACCCACCCAACGCTTCTCCGCTCGCCGATGACCTCATCATGGCACTCAAGAAGTTGCAGATCGAGCAACGCCATAAGAGGGGTGGGTCTGTGGACTCGAATGGAAGGAGGGGAAGTGTGGAGGTGCTCTTAGAACCTGATGATGTTATTGGTGTGGGTGTGTATGTGGAGAATTGCGATGAGGAAGAGGACGGAAACGACGCGGGCGGGCAGATGTTGGGCGATGCGTGGGGAGGTGCGGGGGTTTGCAAGCCGATTCCGACGGCGATGCCTCCACCAGGAGGGAGTGGGATTACCCCAACGGCCATGCCGCCCATCAGGGTCTGAAAAGGTCGTGACTCGTTCTATAACTCTGTTTCCATCTTTTCAGTGGTAAGCCATCTTTGCCCAAAACTGAACCGCTGATTCTCATATCTCTCCCTCAAATCACAGGCTCTTCCGATTCCCCTTGCCTTCATCCATCAAATCACAACCTCTTACGTCTCCATGTACTTTTCTCTCCATAGACCCATGCACGCCGAGCTTTCTCTCTCTGTCTGTCTCCCCTTGCAATGTTTCTATAATCACGGACTACCTTGCATCGCAATCCATGTATCATACCTCTAACAGCTCAACCTTTGATCTTGTATTTCCATTCAATAGCCGCTTGCTTCCTATTGTTTGCCCTTGAAGCATGCCCGAGTATCTTTGCGAGAAACAGATGGAGAGGACCAGTGCTCTTGGTGACTGCAAAGACGCTCGAACAGCAAACCGGCAAACGCGGGCCGCTCAATAGCCGGTGCTCAATTATTCCCACCAGATTTGAACTTGATTGCTCCATTAGAAAGCTGCTTCTCTTGACTCGCCTTGGACCTACATCACGACTTGGCTCGCTCGGTACCATGTCCAGTGTATCAGATACATCCTCAGTCCCAGAAACTGACCTGAAGACGGTCGTCGACGGTGAGGTGAAGTACGTCCAGCCGTTACACTTCAAGTGTAAGCCGTTGTGGGCACGTTGAACTCACTTGTTACGTGCTGTTAGAGAATGGCACTTCCGTGAGTACATCTTGCTTTGCGGGAGCTAGTCGCTCACGACAGCCCGCAGATATCTATTTCCACCAGAACAACACCTCTGAGAAGCTCGCTGCCGAGACGCTGCGGGATGCTGTTCTGAGGCTGAGAAAGCAGGGCGCGTTCATTGCTGTGCCGCTATTTCGAGTCAACTATGGGCCTATGGGCCCGCATCCTGTTGGTGAGCTTCTCCTTTTCGTGTGCTGCCGGAAGAGCGCCCTCGTGATTTCGTGCAATCGAGCCAGGCAACTAGTGAACTGATTTTGGATACACTAGCTGATTGCGTCTTTCTTCGCAGGTTCATACGAGATTTGGACGCCTGCGGAGTCGTTCAACAGCGTGTTCTCGTATTTGTGCATGAATAGAGGGGCGCTGAGGTACGCTATCGCTGTTGGGTTAGAGTGCAGTTCGAGACGATTCCGACCTCGAGCTTTGCGATGCTAGCGTGTTGGTCCACCCTTTGACGCGTCATGAGGTTCGTTGTATTCTTTACTCTTGGATCCGAATATGCTATTGACATCGATACCTAGAGAGCGTAAGTCCTTCCAGGACGCTTCTCGAACTACATTGTAAGGAGTCGTTGCTTTCCAGCGATCATGAAGTCCGCAACGCCTGGCTCGGCGCCCCGTTCCCGCTCGACTTGTCGGTCCTTCCTGTCGAGTCCAAGAGAACCCCGCTGCAGTACCCGACTCTTGGTGAGCTTCGTTTCTTTCTTCTCTTCCTCCCTCGCTCCATCGATCTATCTCCTCCCGTTTGATCCGATCACCTCGTTTCTCTACACCAGTTCCATTCATCTCGCGTGTTTGTCTATGATTCTCGACCTGACGTATACAGAGGTCGGATACTCCTCCAGAGCCCCGGGCTTCACGCTCAAAGAACGCAGGAAATTGGGCGCGCATGTGGAGAACATACTGAAGGATGACGATCAGGCTGCAAAGGCTCCTTGAGATGGATAGGATGGCAAAAGAGATGAGGTGGGGCGATGTGTACGTTGCTTGCTCGGTGTACTTGATAGTGTTTTTCTTTCTCTGGGCGGTGTATCTTATAGGGCAACTCGTTGCTCCCATTGTGCGGGACTTGGCCGCAGAAACCCCGACGGATCGCCGAAGGTGGTATAGAATTCTGAAATCGTGCAGCTAGCGGATCCTTTTCTCCAGGTCCATCCTCGAGCGCTACCATCCCCCGCATAACCTCGTGCTCCTGGCGTCGCGTGTGGAGACGCTGTGCAGAGACTTCAAGGATATCAACACTTGCACATCAGCATGCAACCTCGTTTGATGCAGCAACTGTCGGCTAAGTATGGAGAACAACGGGAGGAGTCAGAAGTATACATGAGGCCGAACAATGATCTGTAATAAAGCCCAGACATCACTGGTTGACATCGTTCACTATCTTGAGAGTCTGCCGCCTCGTCCTCGCTGCGCACCATGGGCACTACTTCATGCTGTGAGCACTTCGACTCGGGATAACGGTCACAGAGCTGTGCTGGTTTGATCCCTGCATTTAGGCTCAATCACGACAAACGTGAAGTTGGCGAAGACTATCGCAAAATTAGGGAGACGGAGTTCGACCAAGGCAGCCCACACCTGGTGAACCTGCTCTTGACCCATTCGAGCTGCTGGTGGATACCACCCTCCGAACTGAACAGTGCATCGGATTATGATACCCCAAAGTAAGCGAGGCCCTCCAAGTTCGCAATTGAATGTTGTCTCCATTTGCCTTGGCTGAGTACTTACGCCCGTTTCAGCGACCCCTCGAAGGAAAAGAAGAAAAACCTTAAGCCGTTTTCAATGGGGTTTCTTAATTACCCTGTGGAAATACTGGGACTCATCTTCAATGCTCTCGATGATAAGCTGGACGTCGTTTCACTCGGGTTGGTCGACTTCAGGTACCACAACCTCGCCCTGGAGAACCTTCTCCGGCCGTTACATCGTGACACCATCGGAGCCTGGCGAAGGAGCGCGTCGTAGTCATCACGGATGAGCGGAGCCATCGTCTCAAAGACGACGAGTCTCGCATTCCTCGTATCTTCACTATTCTCACCGAGACCGAGGTGGCCGAGTGCTCTCAGGTCAGATACAATGACGGCAGTTCAGACCCCGTCGACAATCTGTACACCATTGCAAAGTGACAAAAATGGTGGACTCGCTCCTCCCACAATCGCCCGCGCTCGATATGGATGACCGTTCCCCAGGCGTACCGAGAGAAACGTGGGGAAATGAGATCCACCAACCTGGATAGAAATCTAGAGACACCGCGCGAGAGGGATTACGGCAGGTTCTTTCGCGATAGCAGTTTCGACACACGCTGGGACGTCGACGATATTATCCCGCGAAAGTACTTCCAGTCGGACGCCATATACGGGATATTCGACTACACTCAACGTCAGTTCGTCCGTGTCATCGGCGTCGCGGACCTCTTTGAGGGTAGCGCTGATGGCCCGTATTTGGACGTTCCTGTTTCTGATGAGTCTCCGGAGTGGGGCGAGAACTTTAACGGGAACGTTGTAGCGGTGTTGATTACGCTTCACCAGGTGGGCATCTTCTTCGGCATGGATAGGTCTGGACCTTGGGCTGGCGGTCGTTTGGCCACTACGCCGTTCATGGAGTTTGAGCCGGGTAGCGAATGGATGGATGTCACAACGGATGCATGTGAACTGTTTTTGGAGTGCATAAACCCAGAGTAGGTTTTAATCGAATACACGTATCGGATAGCTACATGCTCAAGAAGAAGTTCGTGTACGTTTGGGTATCAAAATGCATGAACGCGTTTTCATTCCGCTAGATAACTAATCCATGTGAGGTCTTCACCTCTGATTCCGCAATAATGGCAGCGATCTTCTCGTCGAAGGGCACTCGATATCGTGCATATCGGGACTGCCTGGTGCCCGATGGACGCGCTGCCGCCCAGCCGTACTTCTCTTTCTCCGTTTGAGCCTATGGTGAAGTAACGGTCCAACGTAAGAAAGACGACAGTCGCATTTGAGCGAGGCACTCACTCTTTCGACGAGAGCCATGTATAATCTTGGGCCGGTCCTCCCACGGTCTCTAGGATTCGGGAGCACAGATGCGATGTACGCTGCGAGAAGTGCGTCCTCTTTCTCTGTGAAACACGATCCACGTATCCTAAGCTTCTTCCCGCATGGATTGCCGCTCGAGACTTCTTCAGCGAGTGGTTGGATGGCGCGTACGGAAGCTGCGTCTTGCGCAGACTCGGCTTTCACGCCCCGGCCTTCGTTCGAACTTGTGACCCAGTCGGTGTCGCCTGCCGGATGAGATCTGATATCCGCTAGGTGCGTCGACGCGAGGGTCCTGCTGACGTGCGAGGGTTCGAGAAGAGTGGCGGCGCGGGAAGTGGGATTCGGGATTCTGGCCACCAACGTATTCGATGAGCCAGCGACGCAAGTGGCAGAATGAGAAGAAGGAGCAGCGGTCTTCTCAGCAACGATATGAGTAATCTCTGCATCCATCCGCACCCGGTGCTTTCTGTAGTAATTCATCCATCGTGAAACGTATGAGTCGCTTGCCAACCGTATCCCTCGAGGTCTGTCTTGCTCTATGAGGTATTGGTGAGCACGCGACGAAGCGAAGCCGCGAGGGAAATATATCAATGCTTACCTCTTCCAGCAAGTGAGATGTACAACATTACAGAGTTACGTCCACGATCTGTCGGACCAAGGCGGTGGAGAGCAAGATGCTGTATAACGTGGGCGTCCTTCTCCGCCGTGTAGGTTGGCCTCGACCTGGGCTGCAGTAATTTCTCCAGCTCGTCGTCCTCTGCCGTATGATGACCTCCCGCAGTATCCAACTCGCTAACGTTGATCGTAGATGGGTTCTCTGTGTCGATAGAAGGTGGTATTCTGATATGGAGCAGATTCTCGGGCCCATCGTCGTTCGTCGGGTAAAGGAAGTCGAAGATCTCATGCTCATCGTCGGTGGTCGGGGAACGGAGGCCTGTGGCGCCCATCTTTCGAAGGAGGTCGGATGACGGTGAGGTTGTACGTCCAGGGGTAAAAGATCTTGAGAGAGAGCAGAAGGGGCATCGAGCTTGAGTTTTTCGGTGCAAGACTGAGTGTTTGTTGTGGTGGAGGTTTCTTCTGCTGGATGCTTTCTTTTCTTCGTCTTCACTTGGGAGTCAACGGAGTCGTGCGTATCCTGTTCACAAGTTGTCTGTTCCGTCTTCGCAGCGTCAATTTCGATGTGCACGGTACGTTGGAAATCCTAAGCACACCAACGTGCAAGAAATGAGCAAAGATAGTTTTAGTTGTAGAGTAAAGAAAGGTTAATACCCTATTCGCGACCAGCTCGTCTCTGCCAGCGATGTAAGTCTGTACGGCGTTGACAATCTTCTTTTTCCTGAGAGCTAGTCGCCGTTTCGCACCCTGATGAGGATAACATAAGGTACATTGAGCTCTCAACTACCAAACGAGAACAAAAGCCCTGAATCCACTCACTTGCTTCATGGCCGCGTCATAACCAGCTGTCATTGAACAAGGTACCTCCAAGTTGGAAGACGCGTGGCTTGAAGTAATCTCAAGGATTTCAGGCTTATTCTCATCGGGGCGCCTTGGAGCGTAGTTCTGCAGCAGTATGAAGATGGTAAACATTCCTGGAGATGCATGTTTGGAAGCGGAAGCCGGCGTACCGTCAGCTATGTTAACACTGCAGAATCCAGCAAGGGGCTGGTGGATGAGAGTGAGCAACTGATAACATTAGAAAAGTGCGAATTACAGTACCTGGTGGATGAGAGTGAGCAACTGAAGATCATGTGATCACCATCATCCACCAGTAGAGTCCAGCTGTGACTGACTACACTAAGTAAAGTAACTCAACAACCAGAACAGATAGAAGGATGAAACAACAGACAAAGTTATAGAGGAGAATGCAAGGAATGCGAATATAACACAGAGAAAAGGAATGCAAGACATGTGAAGTTATAACAAGCAAGAAAAGCGATTTCAACACACCCCATTGACTGAACAAGTCTAAATCAGTCCCATAGCAGTGCGATGCTTCACAACTAAGTCTGGAGAAAGCGGCTTGGTCTATCATTAACAGCTTTGCAAAGCCAAAAGAAAGAAAGGTCCAACTGCTTCATGCATCCATGGTGTTTGGGGTTCTTGGCAACCTGAATGGCGGACATGTTGTCAATGTGAAGGGGAGAAGCACCAGAGATGGGAAGGCCAAACTCTGAGAACAAGTTGTGAAGAAACTTGATCTCACAACCAGCTTGGGTTGCAGCAATGTACTCTGCCTCTGTGGTGGACAGAGTGACAACAGTCTGGAGTTTGCTGCACCAGGAGATGACAGCTCCAGCAGCAACAGTCACATACACACTGGTGGAGTAGCCTTCATCCTTGTCGTCCATGTGAGCCGCATCTGTGTAGGTGGTAAAGAGGTGAGGATCCATCTTGTCTCCAAAGTAGGTGAGCTTGAGATCCAGTGTGCCACGGAGGTAGCAGAAGAGGTGGATGACAACAGCCCAATGACAAGGACCAGGATTGGAGAAGAAGCGGGCAAGGAGTCCAACAGTGTAGAAGATGTCAGGGCAAGTCAGTGCTTTGTCAATTGTTGTGTACCAAGGCTGCATGTGTAAGAGCCGTTCCGCAATCTCCACCGTGAGTCCGTCCTTGAATGCCTTGAGGACAAAGCCACTTTTGCGTTTGTCGTAGGGAAGGTTGTTGCGGTGGGCACGGAACTCCGTCACATACTGCGAGATGGTCTTTAATCCCATTCAAATGCTGGCAATGGCGTCGCGCGCGTCCTCCACTCAATCTTGCGAACAGAACTGAGCACGGAAGGCAGCAATCCAGGTGGGGAAGTGGAGGCGCGTGGGGTCCTGCAAGTTATCGTGGGTGATTGTCGCTGACCAGGCAGCGGCGTTGCCAATGAGGTGTGACTGGCACCAGAAGATCTTGAGCTCGTCGGAGGCAAAAACCTCAAACTTTGCTGCAATGCTGATTGCCGTTGCAAACTCCTCTGCCTTGGCCTGCAAGTCCCCACTATACTTCTCGGGCGCTGCCGGATGAGGCCCATTCCGTGCTGTCCCGCCTCCCAACCCTCCTGAAACCAATGCCTCCAGCCTATCCGCACGCTTCTCTGCATCCCGCACCATATCCACCAAAGCCAACACACCCTCCTCCAACTGCACCACACACTGCTCTGCGTTTGTCCATAACCCTGCCAACCTTGCCACCAACTAATCATTGATGTCTGACATGGTTTTTGCCAGAATGGCAGCAGCAAATTTCTGCCTATCATCACCAACATTGTTGAGGTCGTGGGCATTTGCAATTTCTGCCTCACCAAGTAGGGCCAGGTCAGGGAGAGTCCAATGTGGATGGGTGGAAGTTGCAGGCACTGGTGTTGTTGCCATAGTGTCTGAGGGAGCCAAGTTCAAGTTTTCTGCCGAGTTTTTTAGAGTTTTATCCAAGTATAAGACCCCGGGGATGATCTGCAAAGCAGCACACCAAGTAGTCTAGTAACAAAGATGAATAATGAGCATGGTGAGGCCGTGGGTATGCGTACCTAGTAACAAAGTGGATAAAACTAAAGAGCAACATCACGTGATGGTTGGCGACACGTAACCCGCGCACGTGCTCGACGCACGGGCCGCCACCATCAACGCGCGCCACTCTTCAGCCATCCACTGCCGCTACATCTACTCTACAAGGCTAAGTATGCTATGTATCGTAACATGATCTGTGATCCATGTATTGTTCCATTTGTTTCTCCAATATTCTGTTGCTTTCTGTGGCCTTCCGGCATATTCCGCTTACTCAGCATCTTGATGCACAGCCTTGTCCAGTAGATATATAGAGTAGACCCCACACACCTGATCCCTTATTTTGACCTCTTGGTCTTTGGGATTAGGTGCGTGTCCTGTGTAGATTCTGTCTGTACTCATAATCTAACTTGGTCTTTGGGATTAGCTGTGTGTATTCAGCTGAGGCCTACATCCAGTCTCCTAGATCATCTATTTTACCTTTATCTGTTGAGCCTCTGCTCCAGATCTGCTGCAGCTATCCGCCTTCCGTGAAAGTGTGTCAAGCTCAGCAACAATCAAATACAGCAGATTGATGCAGTCAAATTGCGCAAATGATTCTACAAGGGCAGCATACAAGTTGTGGGTGAGCTCAACCAGTGCAGATAAATCCGTGATGAGGACATGCAGCTGATTGACTTGACAATTCCTCTCTACCAAGAGTGTGGTCTCAACCGGAGTGGTGATTCCAACAATCTGGTGACGTGGAACAAGGAACGTCAAGGATGGGTTGGCAAATGACAAGGGAGGGAATGAGCGGAGGAGGGATCCAATGAGAAGACTTCTGGTAGAGTCAATATGAGAGCATAGGAGGTTGAGTGTGGGACAATCAACGGCGGATAAATCCAACACAACACGCAAGTGTTGGGGCTGTAATAAAGTGGTTGAGGGTGTCGTACAGAAGCAGTGGGACTTGGTCTATTTCTCTCTTTCATGTTTCTCCAGAGTTTCTCTTTTCCATCAGCTTGTGATTTTTGACTGTTGTTTCCCATTGCCTTGTTACTGTGCCTTGTGATTGTTCCCATCTTTAGTTTGTGATGTACTTTCTCACTTATAGGAGCCTGTATTTCAATACCCCCCTTTTTTCCATCTTGACCTCTTTGTAGTCTTTGTTATGCCCGTGCCCACAACTAGCAAGACTGGGTGATAAGTCCGTTGGCGAACAGGTCTTGTCCTTAGCCTGACGCCGCTCCTAATGACCGTGGACTTATATTTGCTGAGTCCACTCGATGGAGAGAGAGAGAGAGGGGAGAGAGGAGAGAGAGGGAAAGAAAGAGTGGAGGAGTAGAATGTGGATTGATGCAGTGACTAGATGTGGTAGCAAAGATGATATTCTGTCTGAGGAATCGAGTAGAGTTCCTCAGCCTTATATACACAGCAGTAACTAACTAATGAGTCATGCTGAGTCGCAAGGAGAAATGAAGGAGAAATGAAGGAGAAATGACATGAGTCATAATGACTCCTTGGTGAGTGGGAGGAGAAACCAAGGAGGAACCCAGTGAGTCATAACGACTCCTTGGTGAGTGAAGAAGAAACCAAGGAGAAACTAAATGAGCCACAACGTGAATCCCTGGAGAAACAAAGGAAGAACCAAGGAGAAAACGAGGAAGGAGAAAGATAGGAGGAAACAAAGGATTAATCTAAGATCATGTGTCTGAATGAAACCATAATCCTTCGTCGAAGCATGCATATAACAGTCTTTGGGAATAGGTGGGTATTCGCTTGGTTGTTGTTTAGCTTTCCAATCTAACTTTGTGGTCTTTGGGAATAGAGCTTTGTATTGACTTTGCGTCTACGTCCATATCTTCCAGATTGTCCCTATCTTTTCATACCTGTCGAGTCCTAGCTCCAGGTTGAACCCTTCACATTTTGCTTTGCTGCAGAGGCAAAGTGACAATGACAGAGGTTTGTGGACCGCGCATAATGTTGGCGGCTGGGTAAGCCAAGGGAATGAGGTGGCCGTGAGAGTTGACAAACTTGTGGAGGGTGCCAATGGTAGAAACTGAGGTACAATGGGGAAAGGTGAGACAAGGACAAGAGTGAGGATTGTGAGTAGGGAAGAAGCCGAATTCTTCAAGATGATGCAAAGTTCAATGCGCTTCAGCAAAGTGCTGAGAGACTATAGCCGGGACTATTAGGCAGGGAGAAGTGACAAACGGTAAAAGAGTAGAAACTAAGGATTATTGTACTCGCTCTGAGCTAGCTTATATACTAAAGACAATGTTAATCTAGAATGTTCTAGAGCTATCTACAACAGTCCATTGGAGTCAAAGCAATGCTTCAAGTCACTGCTACCAAGAGCTCCAACAGGGACAAAGAAGCCAGAGTGATCAACAAATCAATTGTGCCAGAGATTCAGAGTAAGCTGCACTTCACAACAAGCTGAGATACTATAGCAGCATTGAGAACGTCAGCAGAGGTGCCAATGGCAAAGGTGAGGCATGGATGTTGAAGGTTAAGATGGCGGCAGCAACAACATTGCCTATGGGCTGCAGATAAGCATTGTAGCCCATCAGCTTGCGGGTCCTGTTGGTTTTCAGGAGAGATGTTGAGAAGTTGAGTAAGAGGAGGGTTTGCAATTGCACAATACGGTTAGGTAAATACTGCGTTAGGGCAAACAGATGCCCTACTGCCATAACATTGTGCATTATTTATACTTACTACAAGATGACTAGAGAGTTCTACAAGCTACAACAAGGGGAGGAGTAAGAACATAAATGGAAACTACTAGAAACACCTGGCAGCTCTGAGCGCTGCCAAGCCTTTACTCCAACAGGTCCAAGTCACAGTGTACAAGGGTTTGACGTTGTCAACAATGTTCTCCAGGGGGGACATAGCATTCTAGAGAAGAACTACATAATTTTTGTTGTCTGATCATTGCCATTGATGGTGAGGGAGATTGAAGACAAAAAATGCCATGCCCAGTTCCGAGATCATCAGCAACAGCAATGAAGCATGCATGCTGGAACAGGTGCAATGCCGGAGCGATTGCAACACTGGGACAGATGCATCAGCAACATTGACAGCCAAAAAATGGTGGCGACGACGTGCGAGCAAGGGTTGGCATTGCGTGCAGTGATAATGCGTGCACAGCAACATCAGGAGCAGTGACAAGCATACTCTACTGATCATCGCGTGCATTGCCTTTCTTCACCACAAACTTCACGGATGCCGCGTTGGCATCTTTGACTTCATGATTTACTCCTGTGTTGGATGATGCATAGCACTGAACAGTATTCACCTCTGTAGAGTGCGCGACCTGATTTTCACGAAGACATATTATAGCAAGTGGAATTTGGGCTAGCGCATAAGCGACTCGGGCGCGAGCAGGTGGATTACGTCGACATGGTTGAGAATCTTGGCTGATATGTACATCCATGACTGAAAGTGTTCGGGTGGAAGCTGTTGATCAACGACTGCAGGCGCAGAATGGTACAATTCCAGCCATGGTGGTTGGTAAAGGCAATGAAGTAGTCCGCCAATAGTCCGCCGTCCTCTCAAGTCCGAGGAGTTTACAGTAGATACTCCAGGGCCCAGGCGCCCATGCCTCCTTGCTCTCTTCCTCCCATGGAGGGACTGCCTACCAACGACTTATGGCACTACTTAGTCTGTAACTTGCTGTTGATCACTTGTCTTTCGAAATCTTCGTACGAGCACGATAAGATGCGGCCATACTTTGGACTTTGCGAGCTTTCTGCTCTTCGAGTGAGACTAGTATGTCGAACTTCTACCGTCGCTCATTCTGGTGACTCTGAATGCAAGGCATGGCTGTTCGCTCTCGTCTCCTTCCACATTGCCGCTATGATCTATGATGATAAGTGACCGAGGTCTCAGTGATAAATCGGCGTTAGTCTAGCGCTTGTCACGACCAACGGCGTTGACATCAATCATTACTCAACAAAACCGACTCCAACACGGTGTAACGGGCCCATTGGCCCGTCTGGTCATCTGGATACGCGGCCTGGGGTCCCCTTTCGACTGGGATTGTCTCTCTTTGAATACTGATTCCTCACCTTTCGTCTCTCCTCTTTTTACATTCCTCTCTAACGAGATCGACGAGTTAGCTTCAGGAATCATCAGTAGACCCAACGAACCATGAAGTCGTTCATCTCCACCTCTTTCGTCGCTGCCATGCTTCTTCTCACGAGGAACGCCAGAGCCCAGGTCGAATCTGAGTACGTCTGAAATTTCGGTGCTTTGCAGTGTGGACATACATCCATCTGACCAGCTTGCCTCTATCTAGTTCTTTCGCTTCCTCCTCCGATGAAGTCTCATCCTCGGTCCAGAGTACTATCGTTTCGTCTACCGCTGCTTCCAGCGAATCTCGATCCAGCTCCTGGGAGGTCACCGTCTCCGCCACCCCTTCATCTTACGTTCTGTGCCCCGACGGGTGGTACACCCGCCCGCCTGCCGCCTCCGCGTCTGCAAGCTCCTGGATTCCCTCTCCGAGCGACGTAGAAGCTGGCAATCCACAGGTCACAGACTCTTCCTACACCAGCGGAGACATCCACACCATCATCTGGGGGGATTCCGGCTACGTCTACGACGGGAACACCTACTCTCAGCCTCCTCAGGTCTTTCCCAACTTCGACGTAGAAGGCGGCACGAGCGTCCCTGTCATCACAATTACCGCTACCGAGGGTCCAGTCGTTACGGCCCCGTCATACGAGAGCGGAGACATCTACACCATCATTTGGGGAGATTATGGCTACGTCTACGAAGGCACCACATACTCGAGCCCTCCCCAGGTCTTCCCTAACTGGGACGAAGAGGGCGGAACCAAGGTTCCCGTTATCACCGTCACCGCTACTGAGGGCCCAGTCGTTACCGCCCCATCATACGAGAGCGGTGACACTTACACCATCATCCAGGAGGATTCCGCATACATCTACAAAGGCACGACCTACGCTAAGCCTCCCCAGGTTTTCCCTGCCTGGGACGAGGAAGGCGGTACGAGTGTCCCGATCATCACTGTCACCTCTACCGGCGTTGGCTCCCCTGCCGAGTCCGTCGTTGCGACTCCGGCTCCCTCTGCTCCCTCCGCTGCCATCCCAACCGAGTGTATCCCCGCAAGCTCGCTCTCGTTCAGCTCGTACGTTGGTCCTAGCGGCTCATCGTCTCCTTCCGAGTCGTACCCGGTTCCTAGAGGCTCTTACAGCATCGAAGCTGATCCTGAAGCCAGTCCTTCGCAGATTGGTGCGCTGAGACAGTCGCCTGGCAATGAGAACGCCGCTGTTTCCGGGAGGGGCTTTGGATCGGCTGCGGCTGTCACGGTCACCGGTTTCATCGCTGCCTTGATGCTGTAAGTACATTTTAGTTTGGGGAACGTGGATTATGGACTTTTGGGTGCCGTGGATATTCAAGGTGGTTACTTATCATGGACACTCCGTAGTTTAGTTCTCGTTCTTGCTGTTTTTCTTTACGTTATACTTTGTCTCTTTACGTTTATTATACACTCATACAGTTCACTGATTCGAGCACCCCGTACTTTACGTGTCTCTTTTGCTTGACAATACCTTTCGACGCGTAGAGAATCCTCTGGACTTGATGATGGCGCATAGTATATAGAGACCTCAGCCGCGTCAACGCGCGACCGGAAGGATGCGCTGAACCTCTCCTCTGGTGTTGAAATCAGGGATAGCGCAGTCCATGAACAAGTCGACAATGCATGCAGCGATGGCGCTGAGTTCAGCGCCAACGACGAGTTTGTAATCGGCGGCCGACTCTACCGGTTAGATTTTGGCCTGAGCCCGTATTCCTCACCACGTGGGCTCATAAGATTGTTGCAGATGTAACGAGGGCGGCCTTATGCTTTCCGACCATGATACCATCCTGCAGGATATCGATGACGCGTCCTGCAATGTCGCGACTGCCAGTGCTCTACCCGACCGATTCCTCGACGCAAACAGGTTCATCAATTCGGATGCTCGCGATGTTCTCGTGCCAAAGGTGAGCTCGACTTTCATTGTGCATAGTCGAGGGAGCTGTTCTGTTAAGCGATTTGGCTGACTCACAAACTCATACTTTGTACAGATCTGTGACAAAATAACACCGCATGAGTCCACGCCGTCGTTGGGAAAGAGGAAGCGTGGAGAGGAACTCGAGGATGTCGCGCTGCCACCAGATTCTAATGCGCTGCGCATATATGAGCGTCCCGGCGTCAGCTTGAAGTCGAAACAGCATGCACTTGCCGCCATTGAGGAGCAGAGCTCGCCCGCGCTGGTGCGTCTTACTTCTTCCCACTCATCCTTCCTACCACTAACGGCATATGCAGAGAGAATATATCGACAGCGCCGCTTGCAAGGATTCTCCATGCTGCTCTTTAGGCTACAGAGTCCTCCCGTCCCGTTGTTTCTCTGTGCTCGACCTCGCCAGCGAGCGGATGTATCATGACCCTGAGCGTCCAGGTTTTACGTGAGACTTGCGTGGGTACGACGGCCAACATGGGTATTTACATAACGCCTGGATGCGTGTTGTGAGTCGTTCAACTTGTTCGACATACTCTGGACGATGTCTGAAGACAATCTTGACAGCGCCATCGTGACCTTACCAAGCATGAATGGGTCATAACGAAGAGCCTGAGGAGTCTTTTGAAGAGACTGGAAGCGGTACGTCCGGGTCACTGCGCATTCGACTTGATGGAATTGCAAGTACTAACGCTCGCTGTGCAGAGTCGCTTACGTCGTGCTATGGAACGTCTGATGATATACATGGACAATCGCAGCTCTTCGACACTGCGTTTCTTGAAGATGTTTCCATAACACTGTTCTGCATCGCATGAACCTCGCGAACCTCATTTGAACCTTCCGTCGCTTCTCCACTTTCAATTTCTCCGTTGTACGCATATGGACTGCCGAATGGACTCGACTTCACTTCCCCTGCATATTCTCTCCTTACGACTGTATTTCTCACTTGCCGCATCTGTATTTCTGACATTGTCGTCACCACCAAAGCAAAGACTGATCGCTCCTGCACTCTTCCAGCGGATATCAGACTTCCTGTTGTAGTCTATTGTACTCTAGCTTCGCTTACTGAATCAAGCACTGTTATATACCGTATACTCGTACTTGTACATGAAGCGAAACTCTCGACTTCAGGAACGAAAGATGCTGAACACGGCGCCAGCAATCACATCGTTATGGGCTCATTAGAAGAGAGCTTTACACGTCCAGTTGACAATCAATTATCCATACTGTATACTGACGTCGCGCTGAATACTCTTCGTCGCTCGGGAAGCGTGAGAGCTTCACGCAACGTTCACGTTACAACGGCCCATGAGCTCCGGTGGAGGAGTGGACGATCTGACAGCTGTGGGAAATGATGTCTCTCAGGCGAGGCCCTTGGGAGACTACGTGTTCGTTATAGCTGCCGCCTTCAATCTACCTCCATCTGCAGCTCGAGATTTTCAGAACGTCACCTGAAATCCATTCAAAAAGCACTTCCAAAAGTCATCGCTGTACGCGAGCTGGCGGTGGACAACCATAATGACCCGGACGGTCCACTCAAGCATCAGATCGATGACGAGATCAAGCTTCTGCCCAGAGCAGGCAACTTCGAGGTGCGATTCGCGATGATTCACTACGGTCGTTCTGAGGTACTAAGCGGCACCACTTCTGTAGACCATGAAGAATAATGTCCTTCGAAGCTTCAGATATCCTTCCACCCAAGAGCTGATCTTCTACACGCTCGACTTCCCGGCTAGCCCCGGACGCAAAGTGGAGATCACGAAAGAGTCGTTCGCGGCTTGGATCATGGACCCGGCGCACAGAAACCATCTGTTGAGCTTTCGCGCCAACCGCTGAAGGCGTGGCTAGGATCGTAGAAAGTTTGAGAGGTGAACCGGTGACGGAGGACGGTCGATGCGTATGTGTTCATATACCATGTGGTCCGGACGGCGAGCGAGTAGTTAATCATCAATTACACCAAACGTTTATTCTCCTGCCTGGTTTTGTCCAGCTCGAAATTTGTACGATACGTCTCTCAATGATGCATGGTGACCGAGTCCTCCTTGAGAAGTTCTTTGCGGTCCCGTTCTTCGAACGTCGATGTCCTCTCTGAAGGTGGTCCGTGGAGGGAGACTCGAGTCCAGTTGTATTATGTCTAGGGGTTTCCGCATGTATATGGTCCTGGTTAATGTAATGTTGGTTCAATTGCTGATCCATTGAATAAAACTATCATAACCCCTGACCCCCCCAGCCTGACCACCTCCTGATCACCTGATCACCTCCTGATCACCTGACCCCTATTAACCCTCCCCTCCTCGTCCATCTCCCCTCGGGATGTCGGGCAACCGCTCCGACTCATACTCCCACTCCCAATCTCATTCCCTATCCCGCTCAAACTCATTAACACATTCACAATCCCAACTTCAAGCCTCCCAATCCCAATCACTGTTGGATGTATCACTTCCCTCGTTAGACGGCCACTCGATCTTCAACTCTAAAGATTCATTCGCAACTCCTACTAGGAATAATAGCGGGTATGGAGCCGGATTTGGAGCCGGGAGGAACCTCAACTCGGGGACACAGCGCGTTGCGAGTTCATCGGGATCGTTCGCGGCAGGGGGGTTGAGAGCACCGTCATCAGCGTCGACTGCGCCGAGTTCTGCGCCGCTCGCTACACCTCCTCCTCTCGGTGGCGGCGGGAGTGGACGATTACAAACGAGGAGGAAAGAATCAGATCAGAGCTTCGCAGCGCTCGATTCACCGTCTCGCGATGCATCCAGCTTTCTGAATGGAGGTGCAGCGAGTCCCGGGGCTGGACCGAATATGTACGCCTCCACCTCGACGGCTGCCGGGTTGGAAGACCGTCAAACCGCCGCCATGCCAGATGAAGCTGACGATGAGAAAGAGAGCGGTGCGAAGGCAGCGGGGAAGAGAGGGAAAGCAGGGGGGAAGTCCGCAGCCGTAACGCTCACACTCCGAGATCAAGAGAAAGTACGTCCCCCCTATACCCCTCCCTCTCCCTCCCCTCTCCTACCCAACCCACACTAACCTAATTCTACATAAAGCACATCGACTCATTGAAGAAGGAAAACTTTTCCATCAAGCTCCGCGTCCACTTCCTCGAAGAACGTCTCGCCTCCCTCGCTCCCGAGCAAATCGACGCAGCCTTAAAACAAAACATCAACCTCAAGATCGAAGTCCAACAACGTGGTATCGAGCTCAAGAAGCTCAAGAAACTCGTGCTCGAGCTGCAACGCGAACTCGAACGCGCTCAACGTCAAACGAAGGATACTCAGACTCGGAGTGGGAGGGAGAGGGAGTTGGAGGATAAGCTTCGCGAGAGGGATCGGGAGATCCGGGAGTTGAGGATGCGTCTTGCGGGGAGAGGAACGGGGGAAGATGATGCGCCGAATCAGAGCAGATTGGCACATCGCGAACGCGAAGCACTCCTCCTCGAAGCCGAAGAGCGGAATGCCGATCTCTCTTCCGAGCTGGAAAACGCCCGTGCGCTGCTGGAAGAGAACATGGATGAGATCGAGCGGTTGAGGGAGTTGGTAGAGGCGAATCGGGATCTGACGCATACGAGTTCTTCGTCGCGGTCGTCTTCTGATCTTCATGGGGGGAGAGGGGGGAGGAAGAAGGTGGACCTGGAAGCTGCGAACGAGGACCTGATGGACCATAACGAGTCTCTCCAACTCACTATCGAAGACCTCCAAGCCCAACTTGCCGATACACTCCGCACGTCCACCGCATCCCGCCTCGCCCACACCTCATCGCACTCCAACCTCACCTCCATGCAGGACGAATTGAACACCGTCCGGGACAGGTTGGCGGCTGTGATGATCGAGCTCGGAATAAAGGAGGCGGAATTGGAGGAGAGGGAGGGGGAGCTGAGGGAGCTGGTTGGGGAGCATAGGAGGATTGTGGAGGGGATGGAGGCGGAGTGGAGGGGGGAGTGCGAGGAGGCGAGGGGGCAGGTTGAGGAGTTGAAGGATGTGAGTGCGATTCTGGGTTCTTGGATTGGAGTTTGGTCTGTTTAGGCGTTGTTGGTGTTGGGGTTATTCCGTTCCCATTTGGTTTTATTCAGTGACCTGCTTCGCTTCGTTCGTTTTTGTCTTGCTCCCCCACGAGGGGCGTGTTCTCCTGTTTTCTGCCGTTTGACCGTCAGCCATCTTTCTTCTTCCCCGGGGGGTGTCGTTTCCTCCTTTCCCTTCTTGCTGGCGGTGCCACTTGATTCATCGCGCGTGTTCTCTTCCATCGGTCGCTTGACCTTCTACCGAGCTCGTCTCTTGCTCCGCCATTCCCCTCTCCTTATCTTGTTATGCATCTTGGCGAGACTCATTCGTTCCTGTACTATTAGATGGAAGAGATATTATCTCGTGTTCACCCTTTCCCCCGTTTACTCGTCCTTCTCTCCTTCTTCTGTAATCTTGTCATATTTCTCACCCTCTCAATTTCGCCGTTCTTCTTCTTGCCTGCTCGCCTCCATATCTCACATATCGACATACTGACTTACACAAACCCCCGCAGGCCCTCTCAGAGCGTGACACCGAATCCGAAACCCTCCGCCTCAACATCTCCGACCTCGAAGCCAACACCGCCGACCTGCACGCCAAATTCGAAGCCGCCCTCACACACCTCGAAGCCGAGGCTCTCGCGAAAGACGAGCTTCTCCAAGCGAAGGAAGCGGAGCTGGAGGATAAAGATGAGGAACTGCATGCAAAGGACGAGTTGATCGCGGAGCGGGAGGCGGAGTTGGATGAGAAGGATAGGGAGGCGGAGGTGAGGGATAGGGAGCTTGAGGCGAGGGATAGGGAGTTGGAGGCGAAGGACGTGGAGCTTGATGAGAAGGATGCGGAGCTTCATGCGAGGCTTGTGGAGCTCGAGGCGAAGGAGGGGGAGATTGCGGCGAAGGAAGCGGAGATTGCGGCGAAGGAGGAGGAGATTGCGGCGAAGGAGGAGGAGATTGCGGCGAAGGAGGAGGAGATCGCTGCGGAGGTGGAGGCGAGGGAGGGGGAGATTGAGGAGTGGGAGGGAGAGAGAAAGGCGAGTGCGGATGCGATTGAGAGGTTGAGTGATCAGCTTTATGATGCGCAGGATGATGCGGAGAGATTTAGGGAGGGGATGGAGAGGGAGACGGCGGAGAGGGAGAGGTTGGATGCGATGTGTGCGGCGTTGAAGGAGGTGAGTTCGATTTTGGTTGCGTTGCGCTTGGGGGTTGTATTGATGGTATCCTCTGCAGAAACTAGCAACGACGAAGCACCAGCTCGCACTGGAGAAAGACGCAGTAGCATCACTCACCGCCTCCCTCCACTCTGCGCGTTCCCGCCAAGAAGAACTAGCTACGCACATTGAGTCCCTCGTCTCCTCCCTAGACTCCTCGCGGCGCACGCACTCCTCCGAGCTCATCGCTCTCCAAACCTCCCTCCGCACCGCTCAGTCTGACGTAGCACACCAGTCCCAGCGCGCAAGGGAGCTCGCGTCCGTGAAAGACGCGCTCGAGGCGGATCTGAATAGGGCAGAGAACGAGAGCCGGAATCTCGGGGAGAGCGCCAGCAGCGCGCGATTCTCAATGGGGCTCGAAGTCGATCGCCTCACGAGGGAACTGGACAGGGTTGAGCGCGAGCTGCAGATCGCCAGGGCGGACGTCTCTGCGGCGGAGAAGAGGGGTCGGGCAGAGCTCGATGCCATCCATGCAGAGAACAGGGAGCTGCTGAAGCGTGTTGCGGATGCTGAGCAGGGGAAGCTGAATGCGTCTGAGAAGCTCGATTCGCTCAATCGGGAGTTGGTGGAAATGAGGGGGGCGAGGGAGAAATGGAGGGAGGTGGAAGAGCGCTTGGCGAAGGAGCAGAAGGAGGGCATCGGGAAGGAGGGCGTGTGGAGGGATCAGTTGACGGAGAGGAATACGCTGCTGTTGACGGTGTGGCAGTATCTTGATAAGGTTGTGGGGATCGAGAGGACCCCGGTGGGTGGGCTTTCCTCTCGACGTCTAATTGCCTTTTATGGGCATTTTTTGAATAGCACGTACTGATGACTACTGACCTCACAGAAGAAAGGCAGCGCCGCGGAGACGAAACCATTCACGAACTTCTCTGTCTTCCACGACAACCTTGTCACCCGACTCAAGGCGCTTTCCACGATCTCCGACCAGTTCGAGAAGCGCGTCAAGGAAGTCGAGGTGAAGTACGGAGACAAGTTTGCCGAGATGCGACGCCAACTCGACGCGCGTTGGAAGCAATTGGACAAGTTCGAGGGGAGCGTCCGGACGTATGGGGAGACGAAGAGTCAGTGGAGAAAGAAGTTCGCTGTGAAGGAGGGAGAGCTGGAGGCGATCAGGGTGCGTGTGCTTTCTATACTTTTCAACCGCATGCTAACATTCATTGGGATTTAGGCAACCAACACCGAGCTAACAGCTCAACTAACCACCGTCCGCAAGTCCTCTTCCTCCGCCTCCGACGCGATGGAGATCAGGTCCCTCACTGCTCGTACGGCCAATGCCGAACGACGCCTCATCAACGCGCAGAATCAGCTCGCTGCGGCGGAAGAGAAGATGTCTGCTCAGAGTAGCAGGACGCTGTTGGCGGATTCCAAGTGGGACGCAAGAGTGAAGGAGTACGAGGCGAGGTTGAAGGCTGCGGAGGAGAAGGTGAAGAGGGAGCGACAAGGTGGAAAGGAGCGGGTGGGCGAGTTAGAGGTTCAGCTCAGGCTGGTGTTTCCATTGCCTTCGATCGACGCAGCGACTGATGTCTGGTTTTAGGAATCTGCAGAGGCAGCTGGAGGTTGCGCAGAAGAGGAGTCACCAGCTCACGGATGTGGTCGAGAGCAATCGGGTCGTGTCTGGATCGAGCTCTAGGGACACGCATCGATGAGCAGGCACAAGGCCTTCCTTTCATGATTCTTACGGTGACTGATGACGATTCTTTGCCACTGTAATCTTCTCCTATGCTCTTTCTAGCTTCCATTTCTATCTCTTTTGCTCTCGATGCACTGTCACTGTCATGCTGTGTGTACATATGGAAAATGGATTGTCAACTGGACGTGTAGAACGTATGAACATCAAGGCCACGAAGCCGGGGAATGCGCCAAGCTTGTAAGTTTAGACCTACTCGGACCTATAACCATCATAATATATCCAGGGAAACCAGTATCAGCCAGTCAATACGCAGGAACAGCCGCGCTGTTCAACATTAATCTCAGTGAGAATCAGATCTAAGTATGTACACATGTAGGAGTACAGCTTACTCCACGCCACTTAAAACCACTCATGCGTAGTATACAAAATACTGCTGCAGCTCTTCGTCCGGTGTATGGATCGACTTCTTCAGTGGTGGCGAGATCATTCATGTTCCGTGCTCCTGATGGAGATGGGAGCGAAGCACAAATAGCGATCATTGAAAGGGCTTGAACGATTCTTCCCTTTACAACTGCCCTCAAAACTGTCCTCAATCAGCACTGCACCTGTACTGGCCATCCCTTTCACCTCATGTCGTATAAAACCGCCTTCTCTGGCCACAGGCTGCTACTCAACAGGCCGCGCGACAAGTCGATCTCGTCGATTTCGAAGAACAACTTCATCGCGTACGGAAGTTCTTGGGTGGCAAATCCTGGCTACACTGCACTTCATCGCGAAGCTCCCGAATGGAACGACTATTCGCGATGCCTAGACAGCACACTCTCACCATGCATGATGTTACAAGATCCCAGAGCTCTTCTGACCCTGAACACGCTAAAGTCAGGCAACGATAATTCCCTAAACGGCTACCTTGCATTGACTTTCTTAGCTGCGATTCACTCACGTTTCATGTGGGATCGCTTTACGGCTACTTATCACAATCTGACCACTATTCTTCACTCTGCAGGAATCGATGCACAGATAGGGATCACCTTATATCAAGTAATGACGTTGCCTTTTCCCGATTTGTGCAAAGAGAACTATGAAAGAACGAATTGGTCGCCGTCGTTGTTCTTTGACCATATTTTCATAGATGGCGTTCACGTCAGCAATCCAAGCGTCACATTCGCACACTAGACCCGCTTCAACACGAACAACGACGAAGAAAACAGTGGCCACTCCAGTTTTACCCAAAGCAGCGTGGTGCTCCCATACTCTATACCATTCGGCGACAATTACAACCCGTTACCAGATCAAGTACACACATTCAACTTCAGTAGAATTTTCATTGCAGGCGAGCCGACTCTCGATTCTCCGTGCAGGGCAGTACCGTGAACTCGGTGATCGCCTCACTAGACTTTGTTTTTATCGAAATATCCTCTCTATCGCCAATCGACACGGACAGCGATCGACTAGTTGTGGGTAACGTGGGAAATAACACTTCTATCAAATATGCTGGCGATGGATGGCGTCACAAAGACTGTGGCGAGGCAAGCATTCTCGACGTGGCTTTTGCACCTGGAGGGGTCGAAACCACGGAATTTGAGGGTGATGATGTGGAGTTCATATTCATAGGTAGGTGGTCGATAAAGCGGCCTGTGACTGTTCTTCCTTGTTACGCTCTTCTCACGCAAAAACTTCCACGATTCAGGAACTTCGGTCAGTTTCTACGCCTACCTAAACACAGATCCAGAAGGCGACCGCTTAGAGTCAAACTGGAGCTCGCTGATCAGGGTGTTGTAACTTCTGAGATAAGTATGTTTGTTCCGACGAAGCCACCATCGCCAGTTACTAGTGCTATTGGCTCACCGACATACGGTCGCAGCAAAGGGTTTCAGTCTACTCGCAAGTATCACAGAATATCGATAACGTCGAGGCTATGCTCTTCGGTTGAAGAGCATGGGTGTTATGATTTCTGCTTCTAGTTCTGGCAAGAAAGTAATGTACGCAACGGTTCATCTGATGGGCGAAATTGCTTCTGGCATGAGTCTCCCTGTGGATGATCTTCAGCGGAAGACCGACGATACAGTCCTGTACACAGTCAATGACCTCATCTGATCTCAGTCCAGCCGGTAGAGCATCGCGACGACTTTGCAGAGAACCCGCGTTCTGAACGAGGAGATATCAGCGACTGAGCTACCACGGAAACGTAAGTAAAGCGACAAACCGAAGGGGCTCCCAGAGAACTTGAAGTTTCAGATTCCACAGTCCACTCTAGATGGGTGATTCGATCCTCATGACGACTTTGGGTTGCCGACTGACAATAAAACCAGATGCATTCAACTAATGCTCACTGACAGAGCAGTCACAAACCGACGCACCGACGCCGACGTCTTCCTCGCAATGATGATCTTCTCATCCATGCTTTCGAAGGCCCATCTATACCTCGACCTCCTGCTAGCTAACGTTCGACAAAAAACCCATGCGTATGCATCGTCCCGGCGAGCCTGTGGGAATTAAGGGCCATTCAGAAAAGGTCTCGAAAATGGCGCAGTCAAAAAGGATAGCAGACCTCGTCGAGGAGCCCTTGATACACCTTCGCTGGGAATCGCTCTCTGTTGCTGTTGATCGGGCAGTACTCGGCGATGTACTTGACCAAATTTTGGTCTTCGGTCTTACGGTAGGGTTGACCGGCGTGCGATGGCGAGAGAGCGGCGGGCGTCGCCGAGGTTGACGCGTATGTCGACGACGACAAGTCGCGCGAGAACTGGCTTGAGTTAAACACCTTATCCTGGTTAGGCGAAGTGGTCGTAGTGCGAGATGGTCTACGGATCTGAGTCTTCGTCAAAGTGCTGCCAGAGTCCAAATCGCCCTTTGCACCACCAGTATCAGCCTCGATGCGTTTTTTCGCGGCGAATCCTAGCGATCCGCTTATCGAACCAGTCTCGCTTCTTCCTACACCGACCCATCCAGGCCCCCTCAGAGCGCCCAGCTGCCCAACCATAATCGGTGGGGTGTGTCCTGCTCTGTGGAAGGCGTGTGTGAGTAAGGTGGTATCAAAGACCTCCTCGCAGGAAAGCTCAAACAAACCTTGTCAAGGAGAGCCTTGTACATGCTTGGAGCCGTCCTCCCGCCAGTTTCGATATCGGGACACCGGTCGGCCATGAATGTAGCGAGATGCTCGTCATCTGCCGCCGTGTACACCGTGTTATGCGGGTTTGGCTGTTGACGAGAGCGATTGGGAGTACTGCTATGGCCAGCGTGCCGGTTCCTGAAGGGGGCGTAGGGATACTGTGAAGCTGAAGCCGTGCTCGAAGCGTCGGAATTGGAGTCGGCACCCGAGTCTGCGTCGGTCTCCAAGAAGAACAACGACGGTAAGCATATAATTAAAGCTGGTAAGCACCAGAGAAACTCACAGACGCTGAACGAGTAACAACTAGAGCTTGCCCTCGATCCTTTCTAGCTGGTTGGAGTATCATCCCGATCTCCCCGTCGAACCATCCTTGCTTCGCGAGGTATCGAGAACGCCAGACCTCCGCTTTTCTACCTCTGGGTTCTGGAAGATAATACGCCATGAGCATAAGAAAGGGATCGACGAAGGGGGACACACAGACCATCTCGACCATCTTATGGTAAATCCACAATGATTCTCTATCGCCTCTAGAGCCTGCGTGCTCGGCCAAGAACTCTACTAGCAGCTCATCGTCGTGTGCGCCAAAGCGATCTTCTAGGGGCTTCGGAGGGCCATGGTTCGGTTTCTTGACGTATTTTTTGGGTTTGTCTGTGGCGGGGGCGTTGTTCGAGCGGGTGTCGGAAGTGGACAAAGAGTTGGACGTTGGAGAATACGCAGTGTCGAGGGAGACGTTCCCTGGACGCCTTGGTGATCTTGGAGGTGTCTTCGAAGGAAGATTCTTGCACTTGGGATGAAGATGGATGTAGCAACCTCGTCCACGGAAGTATCTTCATCGTCGTACTCCTATACGCCAGCTGCATTAGCTCGGAAGGACAGCACAAAACAAGCATCAAAGTACGCACCTGAAATCCCCCGCCGCCGCCTTTCATCTTCGTCCCTTCTCTCTGCGACAACATCGCTGAAACCTGCTAATCGAGCCAGGACGCTCGGGAGGAATAAACATCGTACCATCTTTGAGCAGAATGAGATAGAGCCCATGCATATTCCACGTTCCCGATGCCCTGATTGGGGTACGAACCTCAGTTCGTGAACGCGAAAACGAATGGGGGTTAGCTCACCTTCTCTACCAAACGCGCATACGAACTCAGCATAGCTCTCTCGGACGGCTTCTCGGAAAAGTGATCTGCTAGATAACGGACTAGGTTCTGTTCGTCGGAGTTGTTGATTGGATTGCGTTGGGGCTTCTTGTTGGGGCCGTTGTTACTGAGCTGGTCGTATCTAGACAGTTGGTAGGTCAGTCACAATGATACAACAGAAGCGAATCAAGACAGCGTACGCTTCGTCACCAGACGGTTCGCTGAATTCGAAGTCGCAATCAGGAGAAAGAGCACGACCTCTGATTTTACTTGCTGGTCGAGGAAACCGGTTGATGGAGGCGGGGTGGTTCATGTCAAGGCACTTGGACTGAGTGAGAGCGATATTCTTGATGGAAGGGGGAAGGGGAGGTGACGGCTTCTCCGTACTCTTGCGCTTTCCCAGCGAGGTGACGGACACTGCTCGCGACTCGTTCGTGTTGGAACCAAACGTGGCAGGCACCAAAGCACCTGGTTTTTGACTTGTTTGAGAGATAGGCTAAGGCGAGTGAGAGTCGAGATTCTAATAACGCGAAGAAACGTATCAGAACCAGACACGGAGTACTAAGAAGATTCAACGTTACCTCTTGCCGATCCCTGTCCTCAACCGTCACCTCGAACGACGCTTTTCTCATGCTCTGGCACCTCTCCATCCAAGCGCGGGCATCATGGCACAGTACCCATCTGAAACTCAGGTCTTTGCAGCCCTAAGTAGAGAGAATCAGTGCTCAGACTCAAACGAACAACGCTAGTGGTAGGTGTTACTCACCTTGCTCACGAGTGCCTCGTAAACCTGCAACGTATCCGCTGACGCATCAACCTCAGCTCTCTCAGCAGCAATATATCGCATAAGGTGGGTATCATCGTTCTCGGTGAACACAGAAGAAGAAGCTGGTAAACCGTACATCAGATTGGCAGTGGTGGTGGTCGGAACAGAGATGCATTATTTACTGGCGGCTAGAACTCGAAAGCTGATCATCGATGAACCCGTCATCGCTGCAGTCGATCTTCATGCGGTTGAACTCTGGGGTTTCATGTGGATGCGAGCTCGTTTCCGAGTTTTGAGAACGTGGAGGCTGTTGTGCATGTCCGAAAAGACGCGTAATTTCGTTGATGGCGAGAAGCTTTGGCTGGTACCAGCTCAGTGTTCGCGTCGGATATCTTCAAGATTCGGATATCAATGTTCTGGGCGACAAATATCGGTGCGTGAATAGTACAGTGCAGGGTACAGAAAAAGGAAGATGCAGGTAGAAGAAAGAGATGGAATATCCGGGCGATAGAAAGGAGGAAGAAAGAGGTCTAAGGTGTGACGAGGGCGGTACACGCCGGTCCACAACGTCGACAGGCTCACACGCTCCTCTCATGTCACTCCATGTGGGAATCCAGGGGTGACCATAACTTTGAGGAATGGGCAAATTATCGTCCAAGATGAGTATAAACCACACTGTACAAGCATCCAAGCAAAAGCTACCAATAAGTACGACATCGATGACCGAAAAGAAAGGAAGTCTAAAGAAACACACGATGGCCGAAAGAGAGAATCTAACCAAGTTAGCACCTACAACGTCCCACTCCTCCTCCTCATCATAACCAGTTGATGACGCTTCCCGCGCACACCATCGCCCACCCCCTGCACCCCACCCCAGCCTTCCTCTCGATGCGGCAAACGCTGGACCTGAGCCTCCTTCCCACCGAACGGATTGACCCTCAACCGACTCAACCAAGAAGACTTGCTCGCAGATCCATTCCCGCCATACCCAAAGCCAGGACCGGCCGAGTGTGAACTCGACACTGGCCCGGGTGTATTTCGCTGCTGTAATGACGATTGTCAACCCGTTGTCCAGAATCGAGATGTGAGTTAGAGACTTACGACTACTTGATATCCCTGTGGTATGACGATAAGTGGCGCCTGGGAATGCGTATACGCCGTGGTGGGAGGATGAAGAGGCGGCGATAAGGGGTGGTAGGACGCTGTGGTGGTGGATGGATGAACACAAGACGAGTAGACTTGGCTAGTAGGCGATGAGAATGCCGAAGGAGGTGGATGATGGAGGTTCGTGGGAGATCCTACAGGAGGAAAGGGTGCTCGATGGTGCTGGTGGTGTCGGTGGTGTGAAGAAGAAAGGTGGTGTCTATGAAGGGAAGAAGACCGATGTTTTCCACAATGATGGTCCCTTTCACGACTACGACTCCGACCTCGCCGCCGGTGTGATGGATTTTGCGATTGCGAACGACGCCGTCCGACGTCCCGAAGAACGGTTCGAGAGCGGCCGGAGTGATCAGGATACCGCGTTGTGGAGGGCGTGCCAGAATAAGCCCACTGATGGGAGTGTCGATTGGGAGAGAATTCGCCGTGAGAGCCAGTGTTGGGAGTAAGACCACCGGGGATAACGCTGGGGAGACCATGGGGGCCAGCGATCACATATGGGGCTGGGCCTGGGGGTGGGAAGGGGTGGGGAGAGCCAACTCCATCTGAGTAGCGATGCTGATGGCAAGACGGGCTGTAGATGACCGGCGGTGAAACATTCCTCGAGGTGGAAAACTTGTCTCCACCATAAGCGCCTCCATGATAACCGTAACTGTCTCCGTGCCAATCACGCGCTTGCGCATGTGTCGTGGGCCAACCGCGTTCGTAGTATTCCCGGGGTGAAAATGCCGCAGACGACGACGAAGAGCCGGAAGACGCGTAGCTGCTAGCTCTGACGGTGGCTTCATACGGATTCTTGAGCTCGCCAGCCTGACCTTCGCAGTGGTCTCGCCATTGTCGGACTCGTCTGTTCGCCTTCCTGATTCCCTCGAGGGCTGCAGGAGAATCGTCGAACTCTGACATGCACTTTGAAGAGAGGAAGAGAAGAAGATGGGGGTAAATGAGAAGATATAGATCCCCGGATACAGCAAAGGGAGCTACTTAGTTATAAAGAAGGTCGTGCACGGCATGTCATCGATGCCAAAGCGCCACTCAACAGCGTTCATCTATCCACTTGCAGTAAGCGAAGCACCAGCAGGTCGCAGCCGCTTACGCTGACTCCACTACAGTTAGAGCTAGTGTAGTGACGCAGGTGGTAGTATGAAGCCTCGAGGTAGGAGACATGTGGTGGTATATGGTACCAGGAGGTGTGCCTTCTGCCGGTGGCTGAATTGTTTTCAGTGGGGCATCAGGAGCCGAGGATCCGCGGAGTTGTTGAAATGAATTGGATGGCACCTATCTTTGCCTCGACGACGTCGCGACCACACGGCACGCAATACACTTCCCCAGCTCAGTCAGCTGTTCTGAAATATGAGAACATGCGCGAACAGTATGTACATACAGCCCAAGGACTTAGAGCGAGACCGATCGTATGCCAGAATGTGTAGCGATGCGGCATAGAGAGATGGTGATCTTGGAAACACGGGACGATTTTTTGACCAACAGAAGCATGAACATACAGGATTCGGGGACTCATAGTAGGAGCATATACGTATACATGATTGCAATCCACCTCAGTGGAGCGAAAAGGGAGTGAACACAAAAGACACAAGAAAAGAGAAAGGGAAATGAAGCAAACAGCGACGAGGGACTATAGAACGACCACTGAGAAAGGTGGTACATGAGTGGACCGAAGATGGGGATGTGAAAATGGTACAGCAGCGATGGGATAAAGATAGGGGCTCGGGGTTGGAGATCGACGTTGTCCAAAGCGGACTGTAGTCAGGGTAGCGCATAGTACGTTCGACGTCTACAAGAGGGCGAGGTAAGTGGGTTTGAATCAAGGCCTATGGTGCGTCGTGGTAAGCTCATCGGGTGCTATCACAAAACCAGTCGAGCAACATGCCTTCAACAACCATTCACGCAATAACACACTGCGCGGTTGCGCCAGTCGCCTTCTTCTCCTCGTTAACGGGGAGCTCCTCGATCTCCTCAGGGACGGCGCCGACGGGAAGGATAGAGATGACAGCCTTGAAGTGATCCATGAGGAAAGAGTTTATGGCGGTGGAGAACGAAGTGTAAAAGGAGGGCTAATACAAGAGACGAACGAAGAGTGGTAGTCTGGAGAAAATCACTCTCCACCACTCTCCTTATATACGTTGCCCAAGCATCGAGTCTTTCAAACCACGGAATATTTCCCGCCAGATCATCATCAGGGCTAGGTGATTGACGCTTTCGTCTGAACTAGTCAGCGAGAAAAACAATAAGGGCAGAGGTGCTCTTCATTCCAGGGCAGAGGAAAAAAGACAATAAGACGAGTTGAGTTTAGAGTTTTCATGGTGGTGGTGTTACTGCCTCAAGGCAAGCCGTGTGATTGATCTGATTGCCCTGAAGCCGTTTATCGACGTGTCTACGTGCCACCACCTACAGACGGCGGTGACACAAACCAGGCGCAGAGTGTTTGCGGAGCGAGAAGACAGACACAGACATACGTAGAAGAGCGTCGTCACGACAGTTTTTCCTTGAGCTCAGCCTCATGATGTCGACGAGATCGGAGACCGAACCGAAAGCCGTGCGCGCGTCGGACGAACTTCATCATAGAACAAAACAAGATCGAGGGCACGGCCAGAGACAAAGCAAAGCTAGGGTCAAGGGTATACGCGGTCTCGGGGCAGCAAGACAGCAGGCTCTAGAACAAAACGGCGTGAGTAGTAGTGTACCCGGCGCCACCACGTCGTACCTTGGTATTAATTCTGAATATTTAGCGAGTAGCACGAGATCCTCAGTCTTGTTCTACCCATCACCCAATATCCAATGTTGGGTCTATCTCAGACTATCGATGATGAGCCAGAGCTATAATTGTTCAAGCTCTGGTCGCCTGGTTAATGTGCATTCCAGAAGGAGTCTTGGGACCGCCGCGAGCTAGTCAGTAGTCGATGGTGCCTGGTCGACTTGAACAATATGGGGCTCTGAGATGAAAGCTTTTGTCTTGAATCGGGTAGCACGGAGAGTTTTCCAATATCGAGCAAGTGAGAGTACAACTATCGGCTAGATCGTGGATAAGACGGTCATGAACGTAGGAGGCAACAGGAACGAGGCGCATGACGTCACGAGAGCGCATCAAGTTGAGCGCGTCAAGTTGAACGCTGAGGAAGAGATGTGGTAAAGATACTTATTGGTATTCATATCTATGGAAGGCATACATAAAGCATATGAAGGGGGATACATGGGATACGTAGCGGTATGAGTCCAAGTCATGAGCTGCAGAAAATTCGAGCACGACAACAGTTCTACAGATCGGAAAACGGCCATTCAATCTGAGCCTAATGCTCGCCAAGGTAACGAGAACCTCCCACTGATGCGGCAGTCGATTGGCAATCCACCGCCATCGTATCAACGGCAAGAGAGGAAGAGTCCGCTGGAAGTACTTCATTACGGAGAGAGGGCTCAAGCGCGATCAGACCTGCTATCGCCGAACAGGGGCGCTCCCTTGGAGTTGGGCTTAATCGCACGGGCTGCTGACTTCGATCTGGGCTTCGACCACTTCTTACTAGGAGGCGGTGTGGGAGGTGTTAGTACCGTAGACGAGCAGCCGGCGAGAGGTGACGCAGTCGACTCGGAAGAGATTGGTCTGGACGCTGGAATCGAAGCCTGAGAGACTGGTCGGGAGGAAGCTGGAGTCAACGATGAAGTTGGACCAGAGACAGACCAAGCAACGCCTCCATGACCACTCTCAATGACGAACGTAGGGAGCGGGACGGAGGCAGCGAGACCTTGGATGCCAGACACGGGCTTCGAAGTCGAGCCAGAAGTAGGAGCTGCAGAGAAGGCATGAGAAGGGAACAGCGCACGGAATCTCTCTTAGGCAAGACGTAGTCTCTATCAAGGTTGATAAGGCTGTTGGCGTTCCAGTGAGCGAACGGCGGCGGCTGGATAGAGTTGCTGATCTGGGCCTTGATTGGGTCGCGAGCTCGCACCACTACTACGCGAATGAGCCTCTCGACGGAGGTGAGCAGCTTCGTCGTTCACCCATTGCTGTAGCCCCAAACAGTTGGCGAGACGTGACTTGTGGAAGTCGCGAGGTCTATCGCCTTCTTGCAGTGGTCCATGTGAGTGAGCTGGGCGTCGTTGGTAGTGTATCTATGACTAGAAGACGCGGCCAGTAAAACTTCACAAAGAATAGAAGATGAAAGCGACGTACAGTTTCCCACATTGCGCCACGCAAGGATAATACTCATCGTGGCTCTGCCTCGAGCTAGGAGGTTTTCCCCTGCTCCTAGGATTGCTTGACATCAAAGCGCCGCCCAATGCGGTGGATTTCGTCTGGCCCGGTTTGCTGCAAGCCTTGGAGGTGGGTTGCTCGCGCTGGTCTTCGAGGGGCGCTGGCCGGACATAGGTGATGGGGAATGGGGTGAATGGGGTGAATGAAGTCGATGAGTTGGCTAAGAAAGGTCACTTCAGAGCCCCGCGCTCGAGCTGCAGCTTTTAATTAAACCACGGATCCTCCTAACCATTGTTCACGGCGCTGAGCAAAGGAATCCGAAAGCGAGCGCGAAAGCGGTCTCAATGGGGCCACTGGGCGAAGCGTTGCGTCAGATTGTCGTCAATGGGCCAAGACCCACGCTTTCGCATTGATAGATTAGATGAGATCGAACAATGGACAATGGAAACGAGGTGCGCTGCGCCTGAGCTGAGGCCATGTTTGCAGCCACAGGATTGGACTCCCCCAACTCAAATGGGAAGATCGACCATGAGAGTGAAAGAGAAGTCTACCGATGATGTCTCGACATTGATGCGGATGAATTATCTCCCTTGCCGAAGCCACAAGATGAGTAGGCAAGAGGAATAAAGGAACGACCTAGCTGGTCGACATGGACGTTGGTGGTGAAAGGGCCACCAGATTTGCATATGCATCTCGATTCTCTAGGTTAAAGTACTCGTACACGGTTTTGATGGCAAGTAAACAATGCTGCAGTCGAGGTCATAGAACAGTGAAGAGTCCGGGGTATTCAAGTCGAGAAGCAGACTAAGATACAAAGAAGAAGGAAAATTCAGAGCATCGAGATCTTCTAGATCTTACAAAAGCTCAAGCCCCGTTTAAAAGAAGAGAGTAATCGGACCCATCACAGTTCATCTGCTCCTCACAAAACTGCTGCAGTCACATCTCCTCGTAGTCATCCATAACAGCGAGAGTGTTGGGCGCGGGCCAAGAACCAGCTGGTAGTGTGGTAGAAAAATTTGGAGGAGTCGCGATCCCCGATGAGGATGGCGAAGATGCGGCGGAGTTGGTCAAAGACCACATCGCAGACGGTGGGGAGTTCAAGTCGAAGGACAAGCCCATTGGGAATACCGGTGGAGGAACTGTAAAACCAGTGGAAGAGGACGAGGACGGAGTGGCCATGGATGAAGTGAAGGATGAAGTAGAGGGAGAAGGAGGAGGAGATGCAGCGGAAAGTTGCTTCCCAGCGACGTAAACGCGCTTAAACCGGTACCTCTTCCCAAGCGTATTACAGTGCTGCGGATCCCAATGCACAAACGCCTCCGGCTGATTGCTGAAGTTGATCCCAGCCGCCTTTGCCTCATCCACGACGCACACAACACAAACGCGCGTCAGGCGCTCGACAGGTGTCAGCCTCTTGTAGACCGTCCCATCATCGCGGAGTTCCTCGAGAGGTTCAAGACCGTGGGAGCGAGCGAAGGCTTTGGCGGCCTTGCAGCTCTTCATGTGGACGAGGTGAACATCGTTGGCTGGAAAGCTAGAGAGGATAAAATCTCAGCATATGGCCAGAATAAATAGCGAGGAAGAAAGAAACGCACGATTGTCCACAAGTCTTAACACAAGGGTACGATTCGTTAGGTATCTTCTTCTCCTCGCGGGTGCGACCAAGCTTCTTCATCTTTGGAACAACGGCCGTAGTACTTCCAAGAACAACGTCCTTCTTCGAGCGGCAGCTGGAGACCTTGCGAGTCTTAGCAGTAGCAGGCCTAGGAGCCATCTGCTGCTGAGGTACAAAAGTTGCAGGAATAGTGACGAGGTTGGGATTATGGAGGTAGACGAATGGCGGCGGAGAGGAAGGAGGAGTGTCGGAAGGAGTGCAGTTGTTCAAGATAGAAAGAAGATAGTCGAGCTGGTCGAGCTGGTCGAGCTGGATCATTTGAGTGGCCATATGGACAAGATTCGGATTGGATCGTCGGTAAAACCCAGGGAAGTAACGAAACGAAGGCCGCGCTCAGCCGCCAGGTTATATGTCGACGAGAACGCATTGTGCGAAGGCGCTGAAGATGTCGAAGCGCGACTTGCTGCAGCTGTCTTTCCACCGCCTGAGGAACAGAGGAGTAGCGGCGAAATCTATTCAAAACTGAGGTCACGGCGCACGCTTTCGCACTTATTTAAACTGATCAAATACTGACATGATAGCAGCGCCATGGGCCTTGCAAAAGCGTTTTCCACATGCAGTGCTGGCAGGTGCTCCAGGTCGGTGGCATAGTGGCTTGAGGGGGTAAAGCGGGGCGGAACGTCCAGAAAAGCCAGGGAGAACAGAGAAGTGGGAGAAGAGAGAGAGCAAGATTGAAGAGTAAAAGATGCTTCATTGCACTATAATGCTCACGACGGGCGCAGAATACGGGCAAGACAAAAAGAAGCGGCGAGGGGCTCATCAAATCTATTGTCCTAATCGACATCGCAACCTGAACCGGACCAGCCGCATCAGAGCTACAGCACCGACAATGGCGCACGAAGCAGTATGCCGCTTTAGCAGTTCGTCCAGAAAGGGATATATCTGATTCGCGAAGTCGCCGGTGTATACAGCTATACTGCCTTAGTGGTCGTCGTATCCCGCCACCAAACGTCCTATGCAGGAGGTAAGACGCAATGCATGGTCGATAGTACTGTGTTCAGTGCTCTGTGAGCTCTCTCAGCGGCAGATCTAGCAGTACTTGGGATTTGCAGAAGATCTGTCGCTATTCTAGAGGTGCATCAAAGGTGACTAGAGGAAGCGGCAAGGGTGGTGGCAGCAGGAGGAGAGGATGCCCGAGGATAACCCGAGGTTGCTCGGACTTGCGGCCCCGGCTATGACTGGCCCGAACACCCAGTCGGTCGAATGTCCAAAGGTCCCACGTACTTGCAATCGCACAGTTCACCAAGGAAGAGCTAGCGAAATGGTACGCGTACGAAATCCAACGCCTCACAATACACAAAACGCAACTTCCATAGCACAAGTACAAAAAACCTCACAAGAATCGTCAAACATACATCTATCAGCATTCACTTCCCCGGCCTCTTCACCCCAGACCAAACCCTAATGATGCCCCCGTCCCTAGTAATACCCCCCAACCTCCGCCCAACCTCCCCCTCCATGCGCCCCCATCCCCATCTCATCCTCCATCCCCTCCATCAAGTCATCTCCCCCGCCCCCATACGCACCGTACGCACCGCCCGGCCCAGGCATGGGGATTTCGTCTCGGACCTTTAGAGCCTGTGTCGAGGCATGGGGTTTGTTAGTCAAGGTGTAACGTGGAGACGATGGGAAAGAAGGTGAACGTGGAGATGATAGGAAAGAAGGTGAACGTGGAGACGATAGGATACCAAGCGAATACGATAGGATACAAGGTGAAGACAATGACGTGGGATGAAAGCAAGACAAGAACGAACCTTGGACAAATACTCCCTCGACCCCTCCAACTCCTCCTCCAGCCTCTTCAACACCCCCGCCTGCTCCTGCGCCTCCTGCAGCGCTGCCTGTATATCTCCCAGGCTCATCCCATCCAAGTTCGCGTTCGCGTGGGCACTGGGTGGGGTGGGGAAGGTGACGACGTCGTCGGTTGTGAAGCGGGCGTTGAGTTCGCGGGCGGCTATCTAAGACGAGCGTTGGGGTTGGGATAAGTTGGAATAAGACGGAAAAAGGACTGGAAAGAAACGTACCATATCAAGGATCATCTCCCTCACTTCCTCCTTCGTCAACTTCTTAATCATCCCTCCCGCCGCGTCGTCCTCCTTCTTCGCAGCGTCTTCCTTCTTCGCAGCGTCTTCCTTCTTCGCAGCGTCCTCTTTCTTCGCCGTGGTATCCTTCCCCTTGGACTCAACCTGCATCTCCGCATCCCCCACCTGCCCGCCTGGCGTCTGCACAGGTGTCTGCGTCTGCTCCCCAGCATCTCCCGATCCCGACCCTGTGACGGCAGACACAGCGGCGGCTACAAACCCTCCCACACCACCCGTCGTCGCTGAACTAGAGCTAGCGTGCGCACCGGACCCAAGCACAGACCCCCCCACTCCCCCCTTCGGATCGATCCTCCTCACCCCCTCCTCATTCGTGATGTCTTCAAGACTAAGGGAGACATAGGTCTGTGTGAGGCGGACGATGGACCAGCGGGGGGCGCGGGAGAGGGCGATGAGGACGAGGCCGAGGGTTTGGTCCTGTGGGGTTTGGTTAGTGGTTGGGTAGGTGAGAGGGAGACGGGACGGGAGAGGGGAAGCGGAATGAGGGAGAAGCGGGAAGAGGGAGAAGCGGAAAGGGAATGGGGGTGGGAGCGAGAAGAAATGGAGGACGGGGGGCAAGGGAATGGGGAGGAGAGGGAGAGGGGAGGGGGGAAATGAACAGCGGTGGATAGATAAGAGTAGGTATAGGCGCATATGTGGGTGTGAAAGACCGATTAAACACGTCTACAACTCACCGAAGTAAACGTATGCCTCTCCTTCGCCAACAGCCCCGCCATCCCCTTCGTATTCACCGGATACATCCCCGCCAACGAATGATACACACTCCCCTTCATCGCCCTCAAAACAGCTGGGTTCGTGTGCTTCGGGAGTGGCGACACCTATATGCACCATCAGCATACCATCCACCATCGCACCGCAATGGTAATCGCAAGGACGAACCTTTCCCTTCCAAATCAACTGCACCAAATACCACCTCCTCGCCGCCTCAACCTGCAACGCACTAACCCCCCCATTACTCGGCACACAAACGCACCCCTCGAAATACTCCACCGCCTCTTTGTACTGCCTGTCCATAGCGAGTGCGATGCCGGCGAGGTAGTGATACAGCATGACATCTTGGATCGTCACTTCATCCAGGGATTGATGTTGGGGAGATGGGTCGGAGGAGGGGGAGGGGGAGGGGGAGGGGATGGGGTAGATGGATGTGATGGGGTGGGTGAGGAGGAAAGGTGTGGCGGTTGAGTAGGATTGGGTTGTTACGCAGTTCTACATAAAGGAAAGAAAGAGAGGTTGGTGGGGAAAAGGAAGGGGGAGAAGAGGAGAGGGGAGAAGGGACGCACGAGGATGAATTGGAGGTGGATGGGTGTGAGGTGCGATGGGTCGGGAGGATATCGCGAGATGAGGTTGTATAGAGGTTCGATGACTGCCCTGGGCTGAATCGAGTTAGCTTTTCTGTCTGGAAATCACGAAAGAACCAAGAACGAAGCCAACGTCTGTTTCGAGTACAAAGGACAAGTTCGAACACTCACCAAGCTGATATCCTGCACATACTTCGTCAACGATTTTGCCAGATACACCACTATCCATCATCGTCAGTCAGCTCCATCCCACTCCAAGCTAACAAGATATGGAGAGAAGGCAGACCTTTATCATTCGCCAACCTGACCTGGTCAGGGTCGAATCGCTCGCAGAATCTCGTGAAATGCGTCATCGTCGGTGGTGGAACGCCGTTATTGTTGCTATTCGATGATGCTGCTACCAATCTCGCGCACCTAAACCAGTAGGATTCGTCAGTAACATATACCTCATACGCTCCAGGTACTCCAGACTTACATGATGAAGAGATAGATCAAAGAATGGATGCCCGGGTCCAGCGCATCGAGTGGGTCGCCTCCATTGCTGCTTGAAGATTGTACGAGCGAGTTGGATATAGATGGCTTTCTGAGCTCTGCTAATACCTCGGTGTGGGTGAGGGCTGGATTGGTGAGAGATGAGAGCCACGAGTCGTTGGTGGTGGACATCGTGGAGGATGGTGGGCTGGGGCTTGGTGATCACGAGTGGCTTGACTGCACACATCGAAGATTCCCACGCCCTCGCATACTGACTTTTTGAATGAAGAAGACATCGGATTTGTCTTCTGGCCCAAGTCCTGACACGGAGAGCAAGAACTTTGCCTAATTTCTGTCGACATTACACAGGCCGCCGCTGTACCAGATGTTCAAGCTTTCGATAAGCTGATGCCGTACCTGAGCCCAAGGTGCGCTCGCGTAAGGTACCTCTCGGGGCGGCAACCTCTCTCAAGAGGGGTTGGCAGAAGCGCCGGAAGAACTAACGCTAGCAAATTCCAACCAGGTCCGGGTCCGGTTGCGTCCAAGACATTCCATTCCACTTATGTAAGTTAGCAAACTTGCGATCTGACCAATGCAACCGAGGCGCTCTTCGATGGTTTGCTAGGGAGAGGTGTGTGTATCCTACCTGAGGAATTTTTTCAGAGCTCACCTCCACCTATGCTTCCCAACCTTATAAGCCGGGGAAGACTCCGAGTCCAACTTTCAGGTGCAATCTGCCATGCCGCGGTGGCAGAGTCCGACGTACATTATCCTGATCCGCCGACATGGTGATGAATTCGAAGCCCGCGTACGGACATTACTCTAGACTAAGAGTCCAAGTCTACTGAATTCGAATGGCCTTTACCTCCGACGAGCTCTACTCACTCGACGCGATTAGCGCATGAATATCCATGACGGACCCAATAGGAGAGTCTGGAACGCTCAACTGTAAATGATCAGCGCGTACTGTCCGGAGAACGGACCAATTGCAACTTTTGGCCTCCGTCGACTCCTACTCGTAGACCCAGCTGAAACGTCTCTCCGACGAGGTCCCCACAGCCGGCTTTACATACTTACTTACCAGGTCAGTACCAGGATCGGTCCCCCGTCCTCGTCGTGCCTCTCTCCTCTCTCATCCTCCCTCCCCGCCGCCATGAACGCTGACACGCCGCTTGCACCAGTTGGTGTGGACATTATCAGCCTGTGCGTTGCCGACCTCTCTCTCTCTCTCTCCTCTTCAACACACTAATTAACTATCATTAACGTTCGTGACAGTACTGGCGCGGCCGTGAGTCAAATCCGATTTCCCACATGCCCAGGGCCAGGTTGCTGATTAGGGTTTATATGGACAGGTCCTTGCGCATTGTCTTTCATTCACGATATTCGGGATATATATCGTTCCAATCTGTATGGGATTCACAACCCCTCCCATACTCCGGATAGATAAGCTCACCTCGCCATCGCATCCCCAGATATCTACTCCGTCGCATCCAGAAAAGACCCCTCATGGCTCAGAACAATGGGTCCGTCCTTCGTTTCCACTTCTCCTCTCATTTCCTAATCAACACACACACACACACACACACAATGACCACAGTCTACGTAATCCTTCTCACCGAACTCCTCTTCCAATCCATCGAGACATACTAGTACTGGGCGTGGTACAACCTCGGCGCTGGACGGGGAAAACTGTCCGCCCTGACTTCCTGACTTCCCTCCCGCAAATAACGCTGGCGATTCCTATCCTTACGGGCTTCACTACCGACGATGGTGCATGGGTTTTATTCGTGGATGATTATGCAGTTGATTAAGAAGTGGTATGTGGGGACGGTTGTTATGCTCGTGAGTCTTGTCCTCATTGTCGTGTTGCGATTCGCTGACTGACCACTGGCACTAGTCCTGTGTCAGTTCTCGGCCGTACAGCTGTGCATGGCTATATATTCGTCTGTCTTCGTGAGTTCCACATAAACACGATCGAGGCACTCGCTTGTTTCTCACCAACCCCGATTTGCAGATCGACCTCCGTCAGCACCATCCAGAAAATTACGACGTGCACGGTGCTCACACAGACAAAGCTCATTCTCACGGCTCCCTCCTCTCCTTAGCTCATACGTCCAAGTACTAGTACTGATTATGCATCTCTATAGGCCACACCGCCGCCGCCGCCGCCGCTATCGTCATAGCCCTCGGTTCGTCTTTATCCACGTCCGACATCTATCTACATAACTTACGCTCACGAGTATACGTATAACATGATAAAGATGACACGCCTCCTACACACCGCCCAAAAAAAGACAAGCTTCACCCGAATCGCAAATAAGCTCCGCTTCTTAATAAAATACACCGTCGAAACCGGCCTCATCACGACCTGCTGGGTCCTCGCGCATCTTGCTGTCTTCCTCGGCGCTATGCCGTATAAGTTGTATCAGAATGTCCTGTACGTCGAGTCATCCTCTTGGATCCCATGCTTGTACCGGTTGAGTCGAAACTGATCTCGACTCGTCTTCACCACCGTAGGTTTCTCTCCCTCAGCAAAGTATACGCCAACGTCCTCATGGGCACGCTCAGCTCCCGCATCGACTTCAGCTCTTCCTCCACCGGCGGGGAAAACGATTCCGGCGCGAATATTTACCACGAGTCGCAAGACCCCAACGGGCATGGGAGGACGCAGAATATCAGGCTGTGGAATACTGGCCAGGTCGCGAGACCGACGACGTCGGTGGAGGAGGTGCAGGTGAGTGTGGCGAAGGCGGTGTTGGTGCATGGGGATGGGGACGGTTTGTAGGTCAAGGTGAGTTGTACTCTTGTGAGTCGCGAATCAGTGGGGATGGCTCGTGGATGCTGATGGTTTTTGGTCCAAGGAGGCAACTGACCCTGAGAGGCATTGAGCGTCGGGCTTTGACTTTTGGTTGTGGTCTTTTCTCATGTTCCTTCAACGTTTATAGTAGATCTTTTGACTCGACCTGATTTCACCGTGCAACGGTGCCCCTTTTTTTCCCTGGATCCGTGGATTCTTTGTACTAGCACTTGGTCATTGTGCGACGCGGTGGGCACCACAATATAACATACACAATCATTTACTGCAATTCCTGTCTTTCAAGCATATCTTAGCTATCTTTACGGTACTAAAGAACACCTCGATTATACGCTAGCACTCTTGACTCTTTGTTCGCTCCTAATAGCTCGGATCAGCTCGTGAGACTCGGAGCGCACGTTCACTCTGATGGACTAGAAAAGTTTCCGGCTCGCAACTCGTCTTTCACCAACAAATTTAGGATTGAGAACACATCGAGAAATCAGCAGTACAATGATCATAGGAGCACGGCAAGTATACATCATGAATGCAATCCACCTCGGTGGAGCGAAAGCAGCCCAGAGACACAAAAATTAGACTGAAGAGCGAAGGCGAAGTGGCAGAAGACAGATTGTACGTCGCATTGGACAAGGGCGAGAGAACGAAGTCGAAACAGAATCCCGAAGGTGGTCAGTAAATGAAAATGAAGGGTGGGAAAGCAGTCAAGTGGAGAGGGTTTTGGAGTAGGGGGAACGCCGCGGAGGGTGGTGGTATAGCGCATGTGTTCATCGCCGGTATAGCCAGACGAGAAAGTTGGGTTGAGAGTAATGCCTGTCGCACGGCGGTGAAGTCAGCTTATCAAGAAAGCCAAACCGCGGACTTGATGAGCGTACCTCGGTGGAGAACGCCCTCAGGCAACGACGCACCCCGTGTTCGCGCCGTTTCCATCTTTCTCCTCGTTAACAGGAAGGTCCTCGACGACCTCAGGGACGGCGGCGACGGAAAGGAAGGAGATGATAGCCTTGAAGGAATCCATGTGTGAGGAGATTATCGAGGTCGGGAACGAAGAGTTGAAAGAGGAGTGTAGAGGACGATCGGAGGAGGAGCGACTGTCTGTAGAGAGAAACACCTTGTTCTCCTCTCTTATATAAGGGAGCACCACCTTGCACATGAGCTCTACTCAGCTGCATCCATCGCGTCTGCGCAGAACATTTCGTCGCCAGATCAAGATCAAACCCGATAGACGCGTTTCTCATCTCGGGAGGAGTCAAGTCAAGCATAAACAATAAGAGCTTAGGTACTCTCCATTCCGGGGTGCTGGAAAGACAATAAGACGCGCTGCCGATATGAGGGTAGAGTTTTTATGGGCGTGGAGTGGTTGCCTCAAGGCAGGCCGTGTGATCGATCTGGCCTTGACATTGATCGCGTGAAAACGCACCAGCGATAGGTGAGATGACTGGCTTTAGAGAGCGTTTTGAGATGTTTTCTGATGATGAATCCATGTCGGAGCTGGTGTATCGTGCGTTGAAGCGCGGCGAAGCTGTGGTCCGTCGAGGTTCGGATTCGTCCATTCATGAATATCGTATTGATTCAGCGAGGTCAAACCGACGCGTCGGATGTGTCATCGCGTACAAAGCAGAGCCTAAGAGGACCCACGACCAGAAATAGACTAATCGTCAGTTCATGAGAATGAACGTTGCAGGGCACTTGACCTGCTGCGGCGATTTCCTCGTCGCGTTAGATCCTCATATCTGGCGAGTTGCAGGAATCTTCACGGATTAGTATTGCACCATCCAATAGCGTCTCTCTTCATCTCCAGATAGTCCGCCTCCAGTTGTTTTAACTTGACGTCTCTGGACGCGTACAATGCGAGCAGCTCCAACGGATGCCAAATGAGATATTGCCAATATTGAATGGGAAACGCTAATAGCATATGTATGACCTGGCCCGAGGAAAAAGCGCAAACCGTGGTATAAACGCGTAGATGCATCTCACCGACAGCGACACGAGGTGGGAGCCTAGTTCGTACACTTGCTTAGTATTCCAGGTGGGTGTATATTAGTCCATATTGTATACAATAGAACCATCTTGACTCAAAGAAGAGGATTCAGCAAGCCAGGATAGTCGGTAAGTAGACGAGAAGTCGTGTTGATGGTGGTCAGGACTCGGTCTCAACCTCGCAAAATTTTACCGACACCATGCGCCACGTCGACGCGTCGCGTTTACTGTGACGCCCTGCATTTCCACATTTTTGTACTAGTCATCCTTACAAGCAGCCGTATTGAGTATTGTGTGCTTGATTACGAACGCGTTTGCTAGTCGAACGTCATCCACTCTCTGTCCTCGCTTGACCGGAGGACAGCAGAGAAGGCCAATAAACTCCTCGCGTTGCCATCCACATCAAGAACCCTGGAATGATTACAGCACCCACTCTATCGGATGTCCGGGCAAGTCCAAATCTAACTCAGTGGCTGTGGAAGATGAAAACGAACGAAGCGCTTAAGCTTATCCTTTTCGCAGAAACTTTTCTCTTCTTGATCTCATCGCGCCTCCTCTCTACTCTCGATATTGATTGCACTACCACTCTCCAAATCAAGCCTGGTTGAACCAGCTTCTACAAAGCCAGCCTCTCACGTACTCGCACACCTCTAGTTCACACAGGTCATGAATATCTACTGCAGTCTTGACGCAGACGCAAAACTGCGCCCTGCTAGCGCGCGCCATCAGCCACACGCCAGCCAACCCCCCGGAAGTCGAAGTCGAATAATCACTATCCAGTCGGGAGAAGAAGAATCAGAAGAGGAAAAAGTCAAACAGAGCACCGCTAACTGCATTACGTTTTTGTCGTTGAGATACATATACGACGAATACCTACCTTGTGAGTACTAGTCTCATAGGTCCGACTTCGACGATGGAAGTTGGCTACTGATGTCAAGCCCTGATAGGTCTACTCCTTGCAAGAGGAAACGTCCGAGCTGACACGAGAGCCCTAGAGAAGTGGAAGTTCGTTGATGGTCGATATGTTCGGATGGAATCTCAGTCTAAGCCAAGTTGAAGTGCTTGCCGCTGTGCCACATAGGAGCTAGGCGGTAGCTTCACCAGATACCCCGTCAGTTAGATCTACCGGATTTAGTCGTATAGATGCTCTACAGGGGAGGCTTTTGGAAGAGCGATGTGTTCTGATGGAATCCTAGGCCTCAGGTTTTACCACTCTAGAGGTATCATGAGCCCTCAGCCAAGTACCAGATTTAGTCGTACAAATGAACCGATTGCTTCAACGCCATCGCAGCTCTATGTGCTCAATTTTATTGTACGAGAGGCAGTTGAGATGTAGCTGCTGAAGCTAGAATCAATAGAGAAACGGAGGTTCATCGACGAGCGATACATACTATATTAGAATAGGATATCCAGGTCGACGACGCTCAAGTCTACTCTTGAGCCAAGTCGCAGGGTCACTTCAGTAGTCTGCGTGTAGTAATTACTTCACCACCATCGCAGCTACATGAGCTCAGACTGATCAACAAATATCATGTATTCACTGCAGCATGAGAAAGGAAGAGACGAAGAAGCTACAAGGTGCCTACTAAAAGCGCCCAAAAAGATACAACAAATAAAACACGTATACAACAACCAGAAAACAGGTACTCATGAGTACATCTCGCACTGCAAGAACGAAGAGTGGTGAAGGAGCGCGGAGCAATGCCCGAGACATGAGACATCATGAAGAAGGAAAGAATGAAAGAGAGACGGGTATGAGTAGGATCATGGGAGACGCAGAGAAGGTGAGCGAGAATGGATCGCAGAGAGGAAGATCGATAGTGGATCGTAGGTAGAACGGGACTTGGTGCGATAAGGATACAGGGTGCAGTCGTGTGTGTGTGTGGATGTGACCGGTGTTAGGTATGATGATGGTAATGGAGAGGGCGAAGTGTTTGAGTGGGATCGCCGTGGTGAGGTGCTACCAGCGACGAAGGTCGTGACCAGCGTCGCGTGTGAGTGGGAGGGTCAATGTGAGAGGGATGAGCGGATAGAGGTTTTGATGGATTGCAATTGGCGTTGGTGGGTGGCCTGGCAGGAAATCGAGTACAGCGTCAGCAAACTCGTCAACCAAGAAAGATTTGAGAGATAAACATACCAGGGAGCAAGGAAATTGTAAATAGAGGAATAACATTATCACACATGCATGCGAGCGTCGAATCTAGAACACATCGTCAGGATCCAGCATAGTAGGGAATCAGAACAGGTGAGCAACTCACGACTCAAGCAACGACACAAAACGCGGTCGCGCTCTTCCCCGACTTCTCCTCGTCGACGAGCGCAGCAAGCTCAGCAGCAGCGTTGGACTGAGTCTCAGCAACAACGTCGGACACAGAAGGGAAGATGTAGCTGGTGAAGGAATCCATTGATGTAGTGGAGTGGGTTGTGAACGAAGAGAAGAGGGTGGTGAAGAGAGAAGAGGGGGGTAAGAGTGGGGCGCTCAGCTACGAGTTGAACTCCACCATCGCCACGTCGAACATTTTATACACAGAAGCAAAGACAAAAAGCAACGCTGCTTGGCAAGCATAACATAAAAACACAACCCATAAGATCAAAGCACGACAGAAATAATACACGTGCTCTTCTAATTGTCTTCTCCTAGTGTTCAACGGGTGGGTTGAGCCGTGGTTTGGTATTGACGGATGGATCCGAGTGTAGTCCAGGTCGCAGGGAGGTCAGGTACAGAGTTACGATCATGTCCAGCAACCTAGGTTCTAGGGTTCAGCTGACAGAATACGATAATATGTGATGGAGAATGTACCATAGCGTGCCCGGACTCGCCGATACCAGCAACTCTCCCCCCCCCATGCGTTTTGCAAAGACAAAAAGCAAGCAATCTGGAATGATGTTTGATCCAGGGGTAACGTCAGCTTTACGAACGTTGGTTCTCTAGAAGGGCTGTCAGTGGAGGATTTCGCGTCTGAGTGGTATTGCTTCGTACCGCCCTCATGACGGAGCGGAATGTGGAGCTAGATGAGACCCTGCGGTTAGCATAACGCAGCCATAATAGAGAGAAACAGAATGCCAGAGGAACGTACCACATCGTCTCCCGGCCTTCCCAACACAAAAGACGTCGAGGTTTCTCCACGCGACGCGCTTCACAAAGACAAAAAGCAAGAGACCTAGGGGAATGATCAAGGGGCAATGTCGGTGATACATAGGCCATGGACTCTTCCACATCCTGCACTCAAGCGAATGCCGAAACATTCCACGTCCTCTCCTGCCCCCACAGCGTCCGTATCGCCTCCCAAACCTCATACGGAGCCATACCTCAGGGCGTTCTCAAACACGCAGAGCTACAGCCAGAGGCCTGTTCCTCTTTGTACACGCGGGCGCCCCGCAGACGTCGAGAAACATTCCACGGCGTGTTGATCTAGCATCCGACGAAAAGACAATAAGGCTAGCCGGCAAGTGAGATGTGAGCGTATTCAGACTCCTTGGCAGATATATGGGGAAAGAAAAGATATGCATTGTTGCCATTTCGTAGGACGGTGAAGGAGACGGGAGGAGCTAATCCAATGGACGAGTGGGAGGTCCGTGGTAGACAGGAGGTGAAACGGAGGCAAAGCATGTCTTTGGCCGCGGCGAAAGTCCAAACCGGCCTCGTCATCGTCAAGCGCATTCCCTTCAGGCGGAGTCTTCCAACTGCTACAGTAGCACAGTCGCGGACACCCCGAAGCCTCACAGATATCCCAGACGTAGACGTAGACGGGAGCAGGAGAAATAACTATAACAGATCAAAACATACAATATACAAAGCAACGCAACCACCCCAAAACATCTACTGCTCGCTCACAAACACCGCCGCCATACCCATCCCCGAGCCGATACACATGCTCGTCACAAACACCTTTCCGCCCGTGTGTTTCGCGACCGACAGCCCGGTGGCGATTTGTCGGGAGCCAGCTGCGCGAAGAGAACGTTAGGACATCATACTTAAAGTAGCAGGAGGGAAGGGAGGATGAAATAGAGAGTGGAAGAGGAAGGACTAAAGAGTGTGGAAGAGGGAGGGGGAGGGAAGGAGGAAAGAACGTACTGCTGCCAAGAGGGTGTCCAAAGGCGATAGCACCTCCCCAGAGGTTAACCTTGTTCTCGTCGATACCGACGTGTCGGATCGACATGACGGCCTGGCTGGCGAACGCCTCGTTGATCTCGTAGAAGTCGACTTCGTCTTTGGTGATTCCGACCTATTTGGCGAACAGTCAAGGTCAGCGATTGGTGGAAGGAGAGAGAGAAAGGTGAAAGGAAGGGGCAAGGGGAAGGAAGAAGAAAGGGACGTACGGTCTCGAGCACCTTGGGGATGGCGAATGCTGGGCCGACACCCATGATGCGGGGTGGGACACCGACGACGGAGGCGCAGACGAATTTGCCGAGGATGGGTAGGCCGAGCTTCTCAGCTACGGATCGGCGGGCGAGGAGGACAGCAGAGGCACCGTCGGAGACTTGCGAGGCGTTTCCTGAGGAGACGTGGAAGTCAATCATCGTCGCGTTGGTATGGATACGGGACTATACTCACCAGCGTGAGTCGACCCGTCCTTCGAGAACGCAGGCTTCAGCTTCCCCAAGCTCTCTTTCGTCACCCCCTCCCTAATCCCATCATCAATCTCCACCACCACCTCCTTCACCTCCCCATCCCCCGCCTCCTGTCCCTTCGCCAGCACCTCCACCTTCGTCTTCACCGGCACGATCTCCCTCTTGAAAAGGCCCTCCTTTTGCGCTTTCGCGGCTTTCTGGAAGGAGAGGGCGGCAAAGGCGTCCTGGTCGGCACGGGTGACGCCGAATTGCTTGCCTACGTTCTCGGAGGTGATGCCCATGGGGATGAGGCAGTCTTCGGCTTCTTGGTTGGAAAGGACAGCTTCTGACCATCCGTCGGGCTGAGCGCCGGCTCCGAATCCGAAGGTCATCGACTCGACACCAGCACCTGTTAACACAACCTCCATTCAGCTTCTCGAAAAGTGGAGGGGATAATGGGAGAGAAAGGGGGACGTACCGATACCAATATCGATCTGCCCAACCTTGATCTGGTTGGCAATGTTGTTCACAGCGGTAAGACCACTGGAGCACTGCCTGTTAACAGTGTAGACACTGCTCGTGTTCGGAATCCCAGCATGCAGAGCCGCCATCCTGGCAGCCGACGCTCCCCCACCAGCAGGCAACACGTTACCGACAGTGACATCCTCAATCAACTTAGGGTCGAGGTTGACTGAAGAGTACGAGGCGCGGAGGACGGTGGAAAGGAGTTCTTCGGGGCGGGTGTCCTTGAAAAGACCGCGCTTGCCCTTGGTGTGGGCGGTTCGGAGGGCGGAGACGATGACGACGTCGTCGGCGGATTTCTTGAGGAGGGTTTCTTTGTTCTGGGGAGACATGGTGGGGTGGTTTTCAGTGGTGGTGGATGAAGAGAAGAGGGTGTTGGGAGGAAGTTCGTTCGTGGCCAGCGTGCGATATATTCGGTGCTTATGAATGAGGGTGGCGGCATGTGATAACCGGAACCGGCGGTTGCGTCTGTGATACCTGAATGATATTTGCGACGGCGGTTGCTTGCGGAGGGAGCGTCGTGCAGGTCTTGACTCTGAGGTGTATTACTGTGAGAGTGCTTCGTACCACTGCCTCAGCTTACAGCTGAAAACACTTGAAGCATAGCCAGAAAAGAAATAAAAAACTGGAGAGAAGCGCTGGCACGTTGAGCTACCCCGCTGCCGCCATCAACCCAGCATAGCGACAGCTCGGCTCTTTGCCTGACCGGTAGCGTCCTTACCCGAAGGTAACCGAGCCGCACCCCAGCCCCTCAGGCGCACTCGATCCTCCGCTTAACCAAGCTCTGGTGAAGCGAGGGTGCTGCACACGGACACCTTCCCCAATGTGTTTGCATCAGGTAGTTCCAGCCATTCTGAAACTGTACATGATCCTGATCCGCCGACATGGTGATGCATTCGAAGCTTGCACAACCTCACCGGTCCTGTCCGCTCCGTGACTAGAGCTTCCATCTATACAATGCTCCCATCCAACACTATGATTCAGTGGGCCCGTATTTTAACGGTAAAACATCAAGTTCATTATCCCAGTTCGACTCTGGACGGGTCCTTGCGTTCGTTTCACTCACTTTTTGCTTGCAGCCGGTCGGAGCAATATGACCGAAGGAGTACGCATACGCGTCTCAACAGGCGAACCGTGACTCCAGATATAGCTGGCGCGTGAGGTCGTCTTAAGGGTCATAGTAATTTGGCAGATAGCAAGATCGCTCGTTTTGAGAGACGTAGAGTTTGAATCAGTAGGTTGCTACCGCTGATCGAAGTAACACATCTTTTCGGAGTTTTTTCGACTAATCAGCGACAAGCAAGGTTCGTTTCTTAGCGGTCGAGTGGGGGGCTGATACGTAACATGAGCTTCCATCGGGTCCGAAGATCGGGAGATCAAGCAAGGAGGGCTCTGAAAAACGTTGACTGAGAAATATTGCCATGTACGCGAGCGGTGCACCGGGACAGTGTTCAGGAATGCATGGACGAGAGCTCGAGGTACACGGACAGCTTTTGACAGAAGGAAATTAGTCGAGTAAGTCTGATATCGCTATCAGGCGCATGCGTTCGGTACTGAGAGAAGAGGTATCAGAGTTGTGGAGAGAGCAGAACATGGACGTTGAAGAGAAGGCCAGAACCGACTGCAGTGATCACAGATGAGTCGGCGGTCGGAGTTGATCCACTATTCCGAAGCCACTCGCCGCTTGAGGTCTTTCCACAGGTCTTCCTTGACGTTGATGTCGTCTCTCTTTCTCTCGAAATTTATCATGCTTCACAGACCTCTAGCTCTTACTTCTGCTCCTTCCCCAAGCAGGGAAATCGAACAAAACCTCCAACAACGCTTTGCATCCAACTGTGTCATACATTTGGCCGTCCAGCGTCAACACATATTATTATCAATTTTACCAATAATGGCTATCCCTTCTCAATCGTACATGCGCATGTGCCACTGGTCACCTTTCATGGTGCTGCACACACATCCATGGCTACCAGGATGCCCGGCCATTTTTATACTCTGAATTGGCACTCGTTCTGAGCTCAAACTAGCGCATCCTGTTCCATTGTCCTTCGCTGCATCAACGTCGCAGGGGATATAAACACCCAAGTAAGTCCGTTAACCTCGCAAGCCTCTCTTTCGACTTCTACGCGCAAGACTCTTCAAGCTCACAGGCAAGTCTCTCCCGCGGGACATCTCGATCTGATCATATCGATATCCTAATACGAGCGCTCTGTATCAGACAGAAGCTCATCATGGTCGTTCAGAAGAGAACTAACCAGAACGACCCACCTTCAGCACAGTGTCTTTCTCGTGTTCGCGAGGCGAGGTCTGCGCTACGTCTACGTCCGATCACGAAGCTCAAGTCTGCCTCGTCGAATGCTCGACCCCAACCCGCGACGCCCTCTGAGCTCCCGCCTACCGTTCGACATGCGGCGAAGCCCAATGCAGCTTCTGCCTCTAGATTTCGAGCCGCTTCAGAGGTGCCTGTTAGTAAACCGTCGTTGAAGCTGGATATTCATGCGGACAACCATCGTGCTCGCGAGAGTAGCGAGCTACACGACGAGATCGACACCCCGGGCTCGACTTCGAGTCCTGGCTGCTGCGTATACTGCAATCATTACGACCCATCCGGCCAAGGCGTGTCAGAACTGCATCTGATGACGCACAGGGAGTATCTCTTTCTCTACCGAGGGTTTCTACCAGATGGAACGGTTGCTGTAGAAACGGATGTGCGAGATACGCGATGTGGATGTTCGGAGTCAACATCGTGCGTCTCATCTCCTTTTTCACCGCCACATTTCTCAACCTAATGTTAGATCATTCGTCCTGGTAGATTCTTCTCCCCTTCGGCGTTCCTGGATCACGTCCTCCTATCGCCTACCGTACAATGTGTCCCGATGCACCCAGGCCTACTCAAGGAATGGAAGGAGTCCATGAGCGCGATGGGAAAAGTCACTCGGGTTCTTGAAATCACGAAAACGCATCGAATCCCTCTTTCTATGCTCCGACGACGTTCTTATACGAGTCCGCCGATATGTTCTTCCACGAATGCGTCGATGGAGACTCGGAATACCACCTCTACCAGGCTGTATTGTACGACAAGCCACTGGAAAATGACGGTGATACGGACTTGACGACTCCTTCGTTCAGCTTTGACGATGATGCTTTGAACGAGCTGTATTGTTCGTCTGTACGATGGCAGACGTATCCTCTTTGCAAACGCTCCGGTGTCCTGACGGTGGCGCCGCCTCCCAGTGGGTCCTCTGGCACTTAGCAGAGCCTATGAACAGGAGTCATTGAATGAGTACTTTGACGGACAAGTATGTCGATAAGGCTGGCATGTGCGATGGGGATCTTCGGCCTTCTTAGGCGTTTGCGATAAGTGAATATAACTGCGCCGGATTACGTCCACCAAGTGCGCCTCCTTGGGTGTAAACAGAGAAGTGCTGGTGCCGTGAAGTTTGTGCTGCGACATGGTGAAAGAGAGGATGAAAGGGAGCAGCATTCAGATAAGTAGATTCGAGGATAGGGCCTGTTCGGTCAGATGACGGCGTGTCGAGTCGTGACTGCCAATAGTATGCCCGAAGCCAGCCCGCAGATCTAGAGCTAGCATATAAATGCGAAAGAGAGACGGCGGGTGCAGAGTCGACGAAGTACGGGCAATTACTAGGTACTACCATAAACACCACACTTGGGTGCGAAATCGCACAACAAGCTCCCTCCAAATCTTTCAAAGTGGCACAGAGATATGCAGGGCTAGCACCTGGTCGCTCGCTACCCCAGTTGCGTCCGCCAACCTGATCAGCTCCGAACTGATCTGAGCTGAGCTGTACTCTCCCTGGCCTCTGTGAGCACGAAATGTTTCATGCTTCTTGGCCAGGTTTGCGCTAGCACAGAAAGCGGTTTGCAGAGGCCTCTGTGGCCATTTTGTAGTGGCGCCTTCCAGTGGATCGCCTGGCATGCGGGCGAGCCGGTAATTCGAATGCAAGTTGTTAGTACGTGAGCCGTGTAACGCGACTCGAGCTCAGCGCTAGGAGAACTGGGCTCACAGTACTTGACAATCTTGCACTTCGCGCAGGTCAGAAGCTTGGCTTGCTCGATTCCTGTGAATAAACAACGTAGTCTCAGCGAAAGCAGTGTAGCAGACACGAAGAAAGCACGCGAAGCATCTCACCACATTGGAAACATTTTCGCTTCATCCCCCAGCGAGCGATCATTTCGAATACCATGCGGTAGACCTGCGGAGTATTCCCCACCTCCCCCGATCTCCCAGCATAGTGCTCAATAAGCGGCGGGATCTGCCCATATCTGTGATCGCCACCAGAAATTTCGCGCAGGTAAACGGCGAAGGCGGCGATCTGTGGCAGGACGCGATCTTTAAATCTCATCGCGTCAATCGGGTGATCGCGATACACGAATTTCCCCGCATGCTCCGTGAGGAAGGAGGCGAGATCGTGGTACACCGAGCGGCCACGAGCTCCCATCGCTGCCTCGAGTGCGTGTACGTCGAGTGGGATAGCCTCGCATGCAAGCATGTCCAGCATCGTCATCACGGCCATCAAATTCGTCAGTGTGTTGTCGATAAGGGGAATGGCGGTGGACTCGTTGTCGATAGTGGGACCGACAACATCGCGCAGTTGAATGAGGGCGAGTTGAGCAAGGTCGTCGCCCGTCGGTGAGGCGGCCACACTTTGGTAGGATAGCTCTGGTAGCATAGATCAATGGCTGTTGACGAGGTGAGCAGGGCCTATGCTAAGGCCTATGCTGCCGCAGTACCTCATCCAGATGCAGCACGACCGGAGCATTGGGATAGGTGTGGTGATGTAGGAGATTAGGGAGCGATATCCTTCGTATTCCTTGGTCCGTAGCTTGCCCCTTCTGACGAGCTTGGGAAGGCGATCTCTCGCTGCCGCCATTACGGACACAAGCAGTGAGAAGGACATATCGACGTAAGTGCTGATATGGTACAGGCAAGCTTGGGCGGTTATCGAAGATGGGAGTGGAATAATCTCCTGCTCGCTACACGGCGGTACTGGGTAGACGTCGACATTGCCGGTGACGTATAAAGAGTTGATGTCGGTGTCTTTTCTATCGCATGCACAGCTCGTTTGTACCCGGACAGGATTGGCGTTGGAAAACGGGGCAACACCTTGCACGTGAAAGGCTGAAGTCGACGCCTAGGCTGCCAAGGCGTTCGTGAAGTCGGGATATTGCAGCGGAAGGTCTATGGGGAAGGAGGGGTACTGATTGGCAGAGAAGAGTTTATGGGAAAAGACAACAGACAAAGCGTTGGCGAGCGCGATCGAGCACAGAGGCTTGTATGTCTGGTAGATATCCTCTCCAGAAGCCTTCCCAGGGTCCGGCTGGGCGAGGTACAGGTAACTGCGGCGAATGAGATCCACAAAGCGCGCATGTGTGGGCGTAAACAGAGGTCTGCCTTCATTCTGTCGGGACCGATGCGACATGAGCGGCAGAAGCAGGTGCTGCGAGATGAGTGATCAGAAGAATGCAATCCGACAACGAGCCAAGGTGAAAATCAACTGATAGCGTACTCACCATCTCATCGCCGAATGCGGTCGGGCATCCAGCCTCAGCTACGACTTCGAGGAGCAAGTTGTACCAGCCCTTGACGAAAACGACGACATATTCGACCTCTCGGACAACTGCGGTGGATACATGATATTTATTTGGTGAGCAGCAGAACCAAGGAGTGTAATACGAGTAGGATTTTCCGAGATGTTTGTAGTATTGTAGGGCGAGATGAGGAAGAAAGCCAGACCAGAGGAAAGTACGATATACACACGAATAATGAAATATAGATGACAGAGGATGAACGAGATGATCGGACAACGAGAAGAGAATGACAGCAAGAGAGCGCCTGCAGCATGGGACCAAAAGAGACAGAAGACGTCAACGTCGCGAAGAACAACAGCGAAATGGAAACCGCCAGGTTAAGAAAATAGCGAGTCGAGAGAAGCGCCTGTAGGTATCATGCCACACCAAAGAGACAAGTGTGGAAGGGCAAAGATGTGGAAGGGCCAAGATGTGGAAGGGCAAAGAAACCCTCGGTACGTCATGTCAAGTAAAACGGGGAACGAGCCCCGCAAAGAGCACCTTGGCCAACTCGAACATCATCCACAACAAGGGGATGATGACCCAAAGAACGGGAAGCAGAGCCTGCCACGCGCCCACCAACTCGTCGGCGACATCGTTCCAGTCGATGGCAAAGTGGGCGTCGTCATCGTTGTCGACGGGAAGCTGAGGGAGGTGATGAAGCTCTCCCAACGGTGACAACAAGTCGAGTCCGAGCGCGTTGTTGGGATGGAGGGATGGAGAGTCTACGCTGCTATTCAGTCCAGGAACCGGAGGCAGATTGTTGAGCAAGTCTAAATCACCTATATATTCCTCGGATGCTAATCTGCCATCCGGATCGTCAGGGTCAGGAAGAGCCACCTCGTTGCGAAGCCTGGGGGTTGCAGGCCAGACCAGGTCTTCTCTAGCAGGGAGACTATCGAGTCCGAGAACAACACATCAGGATCTGCCCAGTTCTTGTGAGAACGATGGGGAAACGCACTTTTGAGCCACCTCGTCACCCTCTCCAACGCTCCCGTTTCCGCCGTCGCCGCCGCCGTTGTTCGTGGAGATGAGATCCATTGGTCGAAGCGTAGTGTTGGGGTAATGCTATAGACAAGAAGAAATATGATGAGTATGCAACAGCATCTAGGCCCAGAAGAGAGCGACGACATACCAAGGGTATTATCTATCGTGTTGCTGAGTCCACAGGTCCCGGCAGTGATTGCGAGTCGTGCTATCTTCTATCTCGCGGAGGTGTCGGTGGAAAGTAGCATGTGGCGGTTTCCGGGGTAGGGATTGTGGGGTAGGAGGGCAAGGTGGGGGCGGCTAGGATAGGGTTGTGAAGGGTGATGAATGCGCAAATGATCTCCAGTCAATCCGCCGTGCGCTGCCGCCAATCCAAGTTGTGACATTCTGACCTTCCCGAAATGTTCTGTGCCACAAGAGTCAACACAGGCACATAGTGACACACAAGCTCAAACAAGCGCACTGACCAGCTCAAAAGTCTTCCACCAACAGGGCGTGATCAAGTATAACCCGGTTCATCGGTCGGGTCGGGTCGGTGTGGCTAGACTCCGGAGTGGGGTGAGTCGGGAATGTCGCCTTTCTTGAACTCTCTGGAGGTCTGCAACGTCGAACGAGGGGGTTGCACGGGGGAAGATGGAGTCGATGGGCGGGAAGAAACCGAGTATCGATGGAAAGCGGACCTATATAGGGTACAACAACTGTGGCTGTATGGGCAGAGCTTCCAGGGCCGTGAATGATGAGAACGGTTAGCCGAGATAAGGGACCTTTTCGGGTAAGAATTCACTCGAAGCGCGGGAGCATATGCCTAGGCTCCAACTGGGGTGGACATAAAGCCTGTCAGTGTCATGCGACCGTCGTGGAAGCCCTGAGAAATTACTTATGCGTGGGAGTGACTGTCAACCTTGCTGAGAACAGCGCTTGTAGCGAAGATGAACGTTGATATACACACTCAGAATGGGTCCAGTGGTTGTCCCCGTCCACGCCGCATGCAGCCACAGCCGAAGATGGACCGCCAGTGAATGATGTATCAAACAAGATAACTGCCATCCATATCCTTTCTTGAGCGCAGAGGATCGCAGAGTGCGCTGTCTGAAGCGCGTCAGAATAGGGAAGCCGGACGCATGGGGCCGGTGGCAGACTCATGATTGAGCTTCGAGCGACGGGTAAGGTTGTTCTCGCAGTGACCCTAAACTGATACCAAACGGCAAAGGCGCTGGCGAGTCGCGACGACGTATACTTGTGTGTTAAAGCAGTGTGTATGAGCAACGAACGAGGATTTGCCTGAGATGGATATAAATGAAGCGACTCATGAACGTGAAGATGACCGTACCCTTAGCCAGTAAGCACACAAAATCGTGTTATGACCCTAGAATGAAGAGCGGTCGGCGCCCAGCGCGCAGAAGAGCATGGACATGGCATCAGTTCTTCATGAAGCACAAAGGGAACCGCCGTTGTGATACAGGCGTCATGTGAAGAAGTGAGCAAAACCCTAGTTGTCTGAAGTCCATATGGTATTCTCGGGTGTGGCAAGGGACTCAGAGACAACGGACTAGACTAATCTAGTGGGAGACACTAAGGCGCCAGGAAGTTCGCCAGGGTTGGGGATATCAGCGACCAGAGAACGCAGAATAGTGTTGAGTAGCAGCTGTAGAAGTGAAGTCTAGGGTCCCGAAGTAGAACAGAGCACCCGAGGCGTGTATGGTAATCGATTGAAGACGGTAGAATTGGGACAGCATATACGGCGATAATCGGCTACATGCAGGAGCCAAGGAGGAGACACCCTTTATCACGAGTCCGTTCCACAGTTCATTGATTCCCGGCCTTGGCCCAGCATCAAGTTCCAAGGCCTTCTTGCATCTTCTTGGAGTATTCTCAGCCTAAACTGCGGACATCACTTGCTGTCAACCGATACCATTACCGATGATTCTTCGCGCTCTGGTCTATGGTCTAGCGACATCTTGACCTTGCGGCCGAGTGCTGACGTCTCCTCTGGATTAGTCGCCAATCACCGGCAAACTTCGGTGTGGGAAACTTCATCCCCGTATCCCCGCCTGGGGCGCTGTTCTGTGCTGCATGTTTTCAACCTTAAACGAGGCTAGAAGGCGGCGTTTATACGACACTGATGACGACTTGGTGATGATTATTCCTGGAATAGCTTGAGCCCATCGTTGTCCTGGCTGTATGCCCCACGCATGGCCTCCTCTTGTCTAGCGTTTCAAACGGGACACCACTTGGATCTTTCAAGTTCACTCTGTACACTCAGCTCGTTTTGAAGGCCAGTTGAATGACGGGTCAGATTTTCTCTGCGCTGCTTCGGAGGCGTCCCACACATGTATGGCCCCAAACCTACGCAGACAGCTACTCCGGCCCACTACCTTTACGCCGGAGGTACACCTCACCCCATGCGCAATCCTTCCTTTGCACATCAGCAATACCAGCAGTACATGCACGAGTGCAATGCCGTCGCCGCGTCGAACTCCGGATACGTTACACCCGCCGCTCGACGAGCATCCCTCGCAAATGTTTTACGCGCCTCATTCTCATCTCAAGGATCTAGGATGAGTCCGAGAGAGCGTGCGCAGTCGTTCTCCGAGCTGGTGCAGCACATCATAAGCGATGGTCAGCAGACTCAACCCCGCCGTGACTCGCTCCAGAGGTTCTTGGACTCGATGGACTTCCCCCCGCCGTCTACCCCGAACCCTGGACCCCGCCGTAACTCGCTCCAGGAGTTCCTAGATTCGATGGACTTTCCCCCTCCGTCCAATACACCTAGAGGGTCATCGGCAGCTCCTTCTCCTGCATTCCACGGCTCTCAGTCTCGTAGAAGCTCTACCAGGACACTCACTTCAAGGACAGGATCGGCCGTTCCTGCCACCAGAATGGGCCAGGGATCGACTCCTCCTGCAATGACTCCCAGGCTGGGATCATTGACTCCTCGGCAGATGTATTCGACGCCAACGGCGTCCATGACGCCACCTTACACGCCGAGAGCACGCTCGTCTACTCCTCGAGGGATAACACCGATCTCTTACGATGTCGAGGAGAATCTGAATTGGGGGGCGTACGAGAATCCTCTTGAGGCTTTTGCTGTACTCACGGGTATTCCGTTCGAGTTTCTGGAGCAGGTTTGCATAGCAGAGACGTCCGAGTTTGACGCGTTTCGATAAGAATAGACACGTAAAGTAATCATTATCCATACTGGATCTACATATCTACATGCCTCGATACAACGTTCTCGCTCGCAACGACTCTGAATCTCAATTTCAGTCTTTAGATACTTTAATAACGACCTTTCCAACATGCTTCTGATCCTCCAAGTACTGGTAGGCCTCTACGGCTTGCTCAAAATCGAAGACTCTGTCCACCAGGGGTTTGATCTTCTGGGCGCTGATCAAACGGACCATGTCGCGGGATCTGTAGAATTATGAGAAATTCAGTGAGAGCTGTTTGCGTCCCAGAGAGAGGCTTCATTCGTACTGCGCGACCGAACCGACGAGTATGCCACGCATATTTGCCGCGGAACCAATCATTTGCGGGATGAGGGTGGCGGGAGGCGAGTTCGACTGAGGGAAGTATTCACGAAGTCGATGGTGTCAATACCAGTGCGAATCTTAGGTCGATAGCAGCTTACCATCGAGACGATGCCGATGATGTGAACACTTCCGCTGATCTTCACAGAGCTCAGCGATTTCCCTAGAGTTCCGGCGCCACCGACTTCAAGGACGTGGTCGACGCCCCGTCCATTCGTCTACAGTCATGACCATCCGCTCAGTCAATAATCAGCATTCGCTGGTGAGATGAAGAAAACTCACGATGCGCAAAACCTCTCCATGCCAGTCTGGTGTCTTGTTGTAGTTGATAACGTGTTTGGCGCCGAGTTTGGAGGCGATCTCGAGCTTGTTGTCGGAGGAGGATGTGGCGAACACGACAGCTCCAGAGGCAACAGCGAACTGGAGTGCGAACCTAAGGTGGTCAAGTCGAATGAGATTGACAGTATACTCGAGCGACTGCTATGGACTTACATTGAAACTCCTCCGGTACCTAACACGAGAACATGGTCTCCGCCTTTGATAGGCTGAGGACCTAGCAGAGCACTGTAAGCGGTCAAGCCCGCGCATCTGAATTAGAGGATCACCGGCGTTAGATCTCACGTAAAACCATTGCTAGGAGAACGAAGAGCCTACGGCAGTGTAGCAGCTTTTTCCCACGAAAGATGGTCGGGAATCTCGACGATCGACTGGGTGTCGAATAAGTACTCGCCATCCACGACTCGTAGCAAGTGAAGACGCACATTAGCTGCAAGAGTCCTGTATTCAACAAGCACACCCGGTTTCTCAGCACCAAATGCGCTCGCACGGGATGCGGCAGTTGCCACGCCATCTAAGTGCTCCGGAAAGAAGCTAGCGAAGACCCGTTGTCCAACCGTCCAGTCCTTTGCGTTTGCTCCTACAGCGACGATCTCACAGGCTGCATCTGATGTTGGTATAAGATTTTCTGGAAGCGCGTGGCTAGAAGTACGGGTGCGGCGTCAGCAAGGCACCCAGAAGGGTTGGGAGAGAGACGTTCACTTTGAGTAGACTCCCTTCGAGATGAGAAGATCGCGGAACTAGGGGAGTTGAAAGGAGGGATCAAGATCAGTCGAGGGCACGCGTACCAGAAGAGAAGACGCGATAGTATCTCACGTTCAGTGATACAGCATGAACCTTGACCAACACATCGTCAGGTCCTGGCGGTGAAGGAGCCGAGATTTTCACAAGCTTCAGATTGTCATTATGAAGCCTTTACCTGGCTGAGAAAGAGTAATCAGCGACTTCCATGGAAACGGGCTGTCAGATGTGTACGTACCTCAACGATGTTGTAGGCGCGGCATGTCGCGGGAATCTGAAATTGAGAGGACATGGTAAAATGTGCGAGCGGAGGAGTGCAGTAGTGTTGTGTTCAAGTAGATACCGTGCCTCTTATACGGCTTCCGATCCTGGAGTTATTCCGCCAAGAAAAATGGCAGCAAGAGAAGCGCTGTAGAGGTAGCGCCGTCGACAAAGCCCCGTTAGTGTCGCTGGGAAGAACACCTCGATCCAGACTCAGACTCAATTACCTCGATGACGGCGAGATGACTCTCCGAGAGCAAATATGTGAACTCTGAGTAACGACTCTATAGCACTATGCGAGCCAATCAAGCACATTAGGTAGCACGGAAGGATGAGATAGAGAGGTTTGGGTCAGTCATTGCGACATGACGGGGCTGATTACTGATAGCACACATGAGTAAGCGTGGAAAGAAATCGTAGTCAACTAGCGCATGAGATCTATACGGTCGCATTGACGCCCTGTATTTGGATAGAATTGATATCATCGAGATTCGAGAATAGCAGGAAGAACGGGTCAGCGAAGCCACCATATCGATATTCAGACCAAAGAATACATATCCCACCCTCGACTCTAAGAATCCCCAACGACGTGCTCAACGCCCTCCGGAAACACATACCCACACTGCCTCCTCACCTCATCAAATACACTCATCATCACCAAACTCTTCTCATGCCCCCACTGCTCGCTCTCCAACTTCCCACCCCACACACACCTCGCCACCTCATCCGCCTGGAAATGCCACCCGAACCCTTCGTACTCAAACTCCCTCGTGAACTCCTTCTTCACCTTCCCTGCTTCACCCTCGCCGGGACCATTATAGTACTTGACTGTGAACCCGGTCGAACGAGGGATAGGCGCGTGGATCTCGATTGTACCGCGCTCGCAGCGGATGACGGCGCCTGGTGTGGGATCGGGGATGGTGAGGCTGGAGTGTAGGATTGCAGTGGCGGTGAATGGCTTGGGACCTGTGGTGTCGGAGGAGCTTTTCCAAGTGGAAGTGGGGTTGGAGAAGGTGAGGGTGATGGTGGTGTTTTGGTCGACGCCGGTGGGAGCGAATTTGATGACGGAGGATTGGATGGAGGAAGGGGGTTGGAGGTTGTTGGCGGGGTGTTCGAGTATGGTCATGAGAGCCTGAAGGAAAGCAAGGGAAAGCAAGGTCAGATTCGTAGCGACTAAGAGCGTCTTGCGGGGAGAACGCACCCATGCGAGAGGATAAGGACCACTGGAGTGGGGCGACGAGATGAGTACCCTATACATAACGACCACGCGAAATGAAAACATGCTTACAGATCCAACATAGCACCACCTCCAAGCTTGGGGTCAACGAGTCTGTGCATCAGAGGAAGATCTAGACGGCGTCGTCAGCGTTCAGGCCTCAAGAGTCAACATCGAGAAACTAACTCACCGTGCGGACGGAAGTTCATCGAGAAATCCGCATACAACACCACCGGTCTCCCCACCCCCAGCTCGCCCTCATCATCCAAAATCTTCTTCACCTCCCGAACCAACGGCTGGAACTTAGTCCACATCGCTTCCATGAAGAAGACGTTATGCTTCTTCGCTTCGGCGATGAGCGACTTGAGCTCAAAGGAGTTGGCGGTGACTGGTTTCTCGCAGAGGACGTTCTTGCCGGCACGGATGGCGCCGAGGGCGGCGGGGTAGTGCTGGGTGTGGGGTGTGCCGACGTAGACGACGTCGATGTTCTAGAGAGTTTGCTGATTAGACACGACCGTTGTACTTGAGCGAGGGCAGGTACTCACCTCATCTGCGTAAAGCTCGTCATAAGACCCATAAGCGGTCGCTTTGGGATCGCTGTCGTCCTTCTGTACGGTCGAGACGTGGTCTTTGACGAAATCATCGGCCTTCTTCACGTCTCTGGAAGCCACTGCGACGACCTTGTGCACTACATCGCGAACGTCTCGTCTGGAAGAAAGGTATTAGCCCCAAGCCAGCAAGCGTCTAGATTGGCAAAGCTTACGTCTTGGGATCGATGAGCAGATCCTAGAGTACCAAGCCGACCATCAGTTATCCGCTCTTGGCTTCGTCTAGCTTGGACTTGAATGCTTACATCGACGAACTTCCCAGCCATCCACCCGGTGGATATAATTCCCCATCGGAATACTCGTGGTGAAGGCGTGGCCATGTCGTCTACTCTGCTGTCGCTGGTATGGAGGTAAGGAGTGAGTCTGTCTGGTGAAGTTGCGATAACGACTTACTCGTTAACTCACCATGACGCTTCGGACCGAGGAAGATGTCGAGCTCACAAGAGGCCGAAGTTACACCGATATTCGCCGGGCTGTCGATACAGTCGGTGATTTGTTAGACGGACTGCAGACGATTTTAAAGAGAGAAAGATGTATGTGATGCACGTACCGTAACTTACCCTTCCAACGGTCTGCGTTCAGGGTTTCTCCCTCGTTGTTTGCTGCAGCAGCAGAGCCAAACCCTGGCGGCGTGCCTTTGTGTATGAACGAAGCTCGTGAAGCTTGCATCCACATAAGTAGTATTTGTCGACACATATATGCTGAGCAGTGGTTGCATAGTCTGTCGCTCATCATGGTGGTCGGAATGCACCTTCACTGTGTGTATTGTGAGGATACGCAATGCAAGATGAAGATCGAGGACTCGGAGCGTCGCACACTCTCTTCGAACCATTCCATGTGAGCACGTAGGCCAGCCGTATCCTTTGACGTAGTGAACCTAGACCATTACTGTACCTCGATAATATGATCCATTGTTTACTTCCATTCTTGTCTCAATCGTGCTGAAGCTTCCCGAATTGATCTTTCATAAGTTGTCGCAGGCACACCTTCGCGATGCTCACACCACTCCCTGGTCAATGGAAATGCCAGTGTATATCATAATGTACCATTGCATGGATGCTACTTCTCATACTGGGGCAGAGGCATTGTTATACATTTCATGTGCGTAAGAGTGGTGAGTACGAGATCTAAAGAGGACAACGACAAAACAAGAGAGCATGACGATGCGGGGAAGAGGGCTCAAGCTTGTCAAAGCCCAGCTATAGTCGTAAAGGCATCACTATACCGGAACCGTCCAGCCTGGAAACGACGTCGTGCGTGTACTGTGCATGCTCCTGGGTACGATTGATAATGTATCTCGAACCGTCCACAACCGTGATATCATCCTCCGTCTCATCCCAACGCCATATGCGCAAGCTGCCATCAGAGACATTAAGGCGCAAGAGATTGAGCTCTGGCAGCTCTCCGTCCTTCAGAACGCGCGAATCAGGCCCCGTCATATACACCCTAGCACGGTCCAACGTTTCTGAGCTGAAGCCGTTGACGTGGACTACGTGCGCTGGCCCATATACCCAGGGTCATTTACAGGGGTGACACTCCAGTCCGAGAACGGTCTGTCCCAGTCAATCGACAGCTTCATGTCAGGAGGGTAGAAGGCGATCTTGACAAGGATGGGGGCAAAGTGGTATTTGATAACAGAGGAGAGCTCGTATCGGGATGGGAGTAAGCCAATGAAGTGGGCGAGAGTGGTGGCAATGGGGCAGGTGGGTACGTGATCTTTAAGCTCTTCACACGTGCGAAGTCTACGGTGAATGAAAGAGAGATAAGGATTCTACAAATGCGAATAGAGATAGACTCAGACGTTGAGAAACTTACCTCATAGAACATCCCTCTATGCAAGGATAATATCAAGCTGGATGCGCAAGGTTCACCTCATTGATTTGCATCAGTGGGTAGAGGCCATCCTGACCGTTGGCCATGTAGTGAGACGGAGAGTTCATTGTGAGCTGAGATTGTTTGAGGGGTGATCAGCAAAAGAGAAGTGGGTTATGGGAATATGAGTCTTGCAGCATCCTACTTGTAAACAACTGAAGAGTCCAATGACAAAGCGTTGCCCATTGTACCATGCTTTGAGGTGTGTTGAAGCGTGACAATGGCGAGAACGACTAGCCTGAAGCAGAAGCAGAGGAGATTGCAACTGCAAGTAGTGGGTGGCCCAGGCGCCGCGCCACTTTTGCATTGTCCTGAGGTGCAATGGCCATTCTCAAGAAGTTAGCAACTAGCAGAGAGGCCAGCAAGTGATCGTCCAAAATGATTGTCATTGTGTTGGGGTGGACAAACGCCTCCAAGAGGAGTGCGGGTTCAAGCAGCCTGCAGCTTGAGCTAGTCTGGTCTTCATGCCAGAAGTACATGTACGTCTTCATTTGAAGGCTTTGAGCATAAGTCAGTGGTGTAGTACTCCAAAGTGGGAGAGTAGTGAGAAGTCAAGATCTGATCAGATGAGGGTAATAATCTATGTGGCTGAATGAGTGTCTTGTTGTCAGGTGGGGCGACAGTGAAAAGGAGAGAAATGTGTTGTGGTTATTGTTGTAGCAAAGCGAAATGTGAAGGGTTCAACCTGGAGCTAGGACTCGACAGGTTGGAGAGGATAGTGTAGCGAAGTGGAATGTGAAGGGTTCAACCTGGAGCTAGGACTCAACAGGTCTGAAAGGATAGGGACAATCTGGAAGATATGGACGTAGATGTGAAGTCAATACGAAGCTCTATTCCCAAAGACCACAAAGGTTAGATTAGGAAAGCTAAATGACAACGGAATGAATACCCACCTATTCCCAAAGACCACAAAGAGGTCAAGATGGGAAAAGGGGGTATCAAAATACAAGCTACTATAAGTGAGAAAGTACATCACAAACTAAAGATGGGAACAATCACAAGGCACAGTCACAAGGCAATGGGAAACAAAAGTCAACAATCACAGGCTGATGGAAAGGAGAAACTCTGGAGAAACACAAAATAGAGAAATAGACTAAGTCCCACTGCTTCTGTACAACACCCTCAACCACTTCATCACAGCCATGCGATAGAGTAGGTGATCTATGTTTTGCTCCTGGGCTTCACACAGACAAGGCCGCTTCTCATACGCACAAACTGTTGTTTGTACCGGCCCATGACGGTGCTCACCTCCTGAGATCCCGTGAAGAGACCATTGGGAGATGCCATCTCCTTGATGGTCTCTGGCCAGACATTGGAGAGTGACTTGATAGTCTTGTGTAATAAGCCGTGCTACCCACTGGACAATTATACCACTGAGCCAAAAGGCCACTATGTCTTGGTATTAGACATAGGTGGGTGGCACTATATATGTGAATTCACATGTTATTTGCACTCATCCAGCATGCATATAACATCTTGCAGATATGCTTGTGAGCTTTCGTCAGAGGGCCGTTCCAGTTAGTGAGCTGACACGCTGGCAAACCTACGAGTGTGCAACAATGAGTTTACAACGGTCAAGGTGATGCACGTGAATGAGGTACAGACAGTACTTGGCGACTTTACAGCCCGAACAAGCTAGGAGGACGGGGCCCTCTTTGGCTGGAACAAGAAACCATAAGGGGTTATGATTATTCACTGTGTTTTAGGCAGGGAGAGGTGACAAACGGTAAAAGAGTAGAAACTTATATCAATTTTGTACTCGCTCTGAGCAAGCTTATATACTAAAGACAATGTTAATCTGGAATATTCTACAGCTATCTACAACAGTCCATTGGAGTCAACGCGATGCTTCAAGTCGCTCCTACCAAGAGCTCCAACACTCCCCCTCGACTCAGGATCGCGTGGAAGACATGAGCTGATCTCAAAGAGTGATGAACAATGGTTTAGGGAGAGCCTTGGTTAAGATATCAGCGAGGTTGTCCTTTGAGGGACAGTGCGCGAGTTGCACGTCCCCAGAGGCAATATGTTCTCGTACAAAATGGTATTTGATGTCAATGTGCTTTGAACGGGCATGGAATACAGCGTTCTCAGCAAAGGGAATTGCGGATCGACTGTCAACGCGAATTGTAGTGGATCCAGGAGGTGGGCAGTCGAGTTCCGTGGCGAGTTCTCAAAGCCAGAGGACCTTGCACGTTGAGCGTACAAGCGCCATGAATTCAGCTTCCATGGTTGATAAGGCAACCGTGGGCTGCTTCCGTGAACTCCAGGATACTGGACCATTACTAAAGAGGGAGAGATAACCGGAGATGGACCTTCGGTCTGTTGAATCATTGGCCCAGTCAGCGTCCAAGTAGGCTTCTAGATCACTGCTTCCTTGGAAAGTGATTCCTAATGAGGTTGCCCCTTGAAGGTATTGGAAGACACGCTTCAATGCCGTCAAGTGCGCTTGTCCGGGTCTCTGGGAGAACCGTGACAAGTGCTGGACTGGGTAGGCTAGGTCGAGACGCGTAGCAACGGCTGCGTACATGATTTTTCCCAGTCCTGAGAGGTACTCTCTTTGAAGAGTAGCATCTCCAACTTCAGGATCATCTTCAGTAAGGGCGGTGAGCTTGACGTTGAGGTCAAGCGGAGTGGATGCTGGATTGCAGGTGGCCATACCCACAGACTCGAGGACGCGTTCTATGTATGCGTTTTGAGAGAGTGTGTACGATCCGTTGTTGTGGCAAATGACTTCCATGCCCAAAATCTGCTTTAGTTCTCCAAGGTCAGTGACCTGGAACTCCTGCGCAAGCTCCCCCTTAATCTGGGAAATTTCAGCGTCAGTTCTGGCCATAATGGTCATGTCATCAACGTGCACAGCAACAATGGTGGGGGAAGAAGTGGTAGGATGCCTGCGGACATAAACACATTGATCTGCAATGAGTTGAGAGAAGCCTAGCTTCTTAAAGGCAGTGTCGAGAGTGCGATTCCAGTTATGGGCAGATTGACAAAGTCCATAAAGAGATAGTTCCAGTAGGCATACTTGGTCCGAGCCGTCGTTGAACCCTTCGGGTTGACGCATGAATACCGGCTTGTTTAGCTTGCTGTTGAGGTACGCAGCAACAACGTCCATGCCATGTGCTTCAAGGCCGTAACGAGCAGCTAACGCAAATAGGAATCGGAATGTTTCAAGCTGAATGGTGGGTGCAAAGGTTTCGCCAAAGTCGACTCCTGGAACCTGCAAGAAACCCTTGACAACGAGTCTGGATTTGTACTTCACAACATTTCCGTTGTTGTCGCGTTTTTGGCGAAATACCCACTTGCAGGCAATAGCTTTTCGGTTGGCTGGGAGGTTCACAATTCTCCATGTTCCGAGTCGATTGTGCTGCGCTATCTCAGTGTGCATCGCCTCGAGCCATTTTGGCCAATCACCAGATGCTCAGGCTTTGTCCATAGTATTTGGATCATCAGATAGTGATTGTGCTTCCATAGCAGCCATGGCATAGTCAGGATTCTGTGTCCGCTGTCGCTTGCCTGATGTGATGTTCTCTGTGTCAATGTTGCTGCTGATGTCCTTTGGAGCTCTGCGCTTTGCAGGTATGTCTCTCGGAGGAGATGCGCAGCGCTGGCTACTGGGTGACACGGAGGTTGCATTATCAGGCTCGCTGAGGGTTGTGAGAGTTAATAGGGAGCATAGCGGTGTTGGCATGTGTGCGGATGACGGTGGCAAAAATGTGGAGCTGGCCTGGGGAGATGACAAAGGCTGGATGCAGTCAGGCGTAGCGAGTGAATCTGGTTGGACGGGTGCTTCATTCTCCCCCTCAAACAGAGAAGGGAGTGGAGCTGGGACACGATATTCGTTGTCCAGGGATTCAGGATCCTGGAAAATCACATTCCTGGATACTTGGACTTGCTTGCTGCCGGAATTGAAGTAGCGATAGCCTTGCAACCAAATGGAGACACCGACATATTGATATCTCCATGAGTTTGTGGTTCTTCCCATCCTGGCAAAGAACCCATACCAATCCACCAAACTCTTGGACATTAGAGACATTGGGTTTTCTTTTCCAGAACGCCTCGTACGGCGTCACATTGTCCAAAGCCGCATGGGGGGAGATATTTTTGAGATAAACAGCGTAGTTTACTGCTTCGAGCCAAGGAGACCAAGGAAGGTGAGAACCAATGAGCATTGCTCTTGCTTTCTCAAGTATGGTTCGATTAAGACGCTCAGCAACACCATTCTGAGCAGATGAATGGGGCAACGTGAGCTCCCACTCAATTCCTTCACTGGAGAACCAGTTCAGCAAGTTGGTGTTGACATACTCCTTGCCGTTATCAAAGCGGAAGCACCGGGGTGTGCGCCCGGTCTGAGTGTTGATGAAAGCAGTGTAATCCTGAACACATTTCTGGACAGATTCCCCTTTCTTGTTTTTCAGGAAGAACACGCGGCTATGTGACGATTTTGCATTGGTGAAGGTGATAAAGTATGTGTGCCCATGTATTCCAGGGATGCGTGCTGGCTGAGACGGTGTACCTGTAGCTTTGGAGACATTAATGCGAAGTTTGTACAGCTTGCTGATTTTATCTCCAATAGCAAGGAGAGTACCGTTTGGCGATCTGATCTCAACTGTCTGTCCTGTGAATACGGCACGGTAACTGGCATCTGTGAGTTGGGAAACAGATACAAGGTTGCATGGTGCTGTAGGCAGTGCAAGACGTCCCGAAGAACGCATTCTCAAGTCTTCTTGCCCAGCGCAAATGAGATAGGAACGGAGCCTCGGCCTACACCAGCAGCATCACCAATGCCTGTGATTTTGTGGTTGGGCGTGGGGATATACTGGGTGAAGCGTGATTTATTGCGAACTATGGACCTTGTACAACCCGAATCTAATAACCAATCATCTTTGGATAGTCCACTGGAGATAACTTCCTTAGTGAGGAAGCTGAAGTCTTCGTCATCATTGTCCGGGGCATCATCAACTGTGACGTGTGCGCAAGACTTGCCACGGCTGTTGTTATTGTTGAAGCGGCGGTTAGATGGCTTAAAATTGGAGCGTTGTGACAATGTGTTGAAGGACTGATTGGTAGAGGTATTGGTGTTGGGTGAGGGAGAGGATTGGGAGTGGGGTTGAATACGACCATCAACATGATTGTTGGCAAAATGCCCAAAGCCACCACATTCATGACACTTGAGCTTGGATTTGTCAAAGGCAGGGAATGCGGTGGAGGGATCATGTTCAGAGGAACGTTCGCGTCGGCGTGAATACTCAGCCAGGATGCGCGCAATTAGCTTGTGGGAATCTTTTGCAATGTCGTCACCAATGGATGACACAAAGCTGTCCCATGATTCTGGAAGGGACTCGAGGAGGGTGTAGGCAAACTCGTCGTCTTCAACCTTGCGACCGAGACGAGCAAGCTCGGATTGGAGGGATTTCATAGTGCAAATATGGCCCTTGATATTTCCATCATCCTGGCAGGAGGTACGGTGGAACTTGCGGCGCGTAAGGGTGATGCCAATAGCGCCTTTGGCCTCGTGCATCGCGCAGAGGGCGTTCCATGCTTCCTTGGCTGTGGTGGCCGAGGAAACATATACAAGTATGTCATTGGAGACGCGTAATACTATGGTAGAGAGCGCCTTGCAATCCTTGGGATCCCATGTAGCCTGCTTGGAGGCGTTGGCGGGGCGGATGGCTGTGATGTGGTTGAAATATCCCAGATCGGTGAGAATGTGGGTCATTCAAACTTTCCAGACTGCAAAATTCTCTGCCCCTCGCAGGGGCTCAATGCGATAGACGGAGGAGTCGTTGGATGACGACATGATGAGGTGATGGAGTGGGGTGGTGAGATGAGAGGATGTTTCTTTGGGCGGATCTGAGACCGGAGTAGTGCTTCAATGGTAGATGCAACGCAGGATGGGTGTTACTGGATTCGTTGAGTTTAGCGTGAATGTGCAGGGCCCATAACCTTTTAGGCAGGGAGAAGTGACAAACGGTAAAAGAGTAGTAACTTATATCAATTTTGTACTCGCTCTGAGCAAGCTTATATACTAAAGACAATGTTAATCCAGAATATTCTACAGCTATCTACAACAGTCCACTGGAGTCAACGCGATGCTTCGAGTCGCTCCTACCAAGAGCTCCAACACTGTGCCACCCGAGCGTCGTCAAGAGTTTACTCACTACAGCCAAAGCATTTCTTCTGCATTTGCCAACGCAAGATCAACTCAAATGTTGTTTGGCACAGCAGCCTCCTGTCACGGTCATCCGGAGAGTCGGACAAGAGCGACTGCCTCTCGTAATCACAAATCACCTTTGGCCCAGGCCCATGACGGTGAAAACCTCCGGGTATGCTGTGAAGATGAATAGCAAACCTCGCAAGCTCGGACAGAACATCCTCCTTCCATCTTCAAACGTTGTCTGGGTTCTGGTAGACGAACTTGTCCATATGGTCCATGTAGATCGTCTGAAGATCCTTGTCAAGCAACTTGCCGCTGTAGATCTTTACCTCTTTCTCGAGGCGGATTGCATCAATCATGACAGACTTCTCGTGTGACAGTATGGCGAGAACCTTGACCATAATGGGAAGTGAGTTGTTAAGAGATGGGGAAGCTGTGGGTCTTCTCTCGATTCTTGGACGCGTGATGTGCTGAAAAAGGACGATGGTGCTGCAGGTAATGTCGTTTGCTACATGTGCAATATTTGCCTGGAACTGGGCTCGAAAGTAGCATCAGTAAATGATGCATTCCACTGAGACGCACTGTGGCCTCTGAGCACTGTGCCCATCAGCCATCAATTTCATGCTTCCTCCTCCCCCTATCTATTCTGCGAACACGCCCATTTACACGCGTTCACATCGCCATAACCCCCGATCCTGGCTCGAAATGACTGAAAAACCCCCCTCGGATTATTCTTCGCGCATCTTTACCGCTGAAAACGCGACACAAAGCCCTCAACACGTGCTTCTTGTGGTCGGGGGGACGTCTGGGCAACACTGAGGAAGTCTGCACGTCGCTGGGCAGCTGAAAACCTTCGATAGCTATGCAGAGTCTTGGAATTTCCTTAAGAGCATGTTTGGAACGCGATGGGTGCAAGTTCGAGGAGCCGGGGCGTATTTGAGAGGCGGGAAAGCGAAGATAGTTGCAGGTAGTTGTGCAGGAGGCCCACAGGCAAGCATCCCGCACGGTTTCCGGCACAGCACTATTCTGGGATGCTTCATGACCCTCAATCCTTTCCTTCCGCACTTGTCTTCGGGGTTATGAGTTGCTTGACGTGTCCCCCCTCGTCATTTGAGTGGAGGTGGGGAGAGCAAGGGGAGAGAGAGGTTGACCGCTTTCAAGGGCTGTTGGCCTTTTATTTGTGCTTAGTTTTACTTTAGTCAACGTATTCTATCTGATACTATGTATGACTGATGGAATATCGCATTCCTACTCATTGCACCGTTTGCGTTGGCGGAAATTACGCGAAACGTCGAGGAAGATGGGAATCAGTAATTTGATGGCAATTACTGAGCACTGACTCACTGATCACACTGAGCCTCAGTGGTCAAAGTGCGTCTCAGTGCCATCTCAGTGCGTCTCAGTGAAATTCATTTACTGATCTAGTAGCAGAAGTACTTGATGAGCATCTGGAGAGGCATCGTCGACTCGCAGTACTCCAACCACCCGCTACACGCCTTCATCATGGGCAAAAGGTGCGTCGAGATACATGACGAGGTTGCGAGGTCCTTTCCCTTTGGCGAAACGAGGCATTCCGCAGGCAACGAGCTTGGGCAGGTCGCGCTGCCAGGCATTGACCAGATGAGCAAGAAGCGCAAAACCTAGATCAACGTACTCCTGGACGCAGAACATATACGACCGCATATCGATCCCGCTACCGTGTCTCATGGACTTGGGAGCGATCCCTGGTAGCGTGTGGTCGTTGGCAACGTGAAGAGCGGTGATGCAAGGATCGCTCCTGTCACAACCGCATCGAATGATGGGGTTTTTCTCGAAGGCGTCTTCGAAGCGACCGATGCCTTCGTGGTTAGGAGAGAGCGCCCAAGTCGCGAGAACATTGAGAAGGTCTGGATGTGTCTCCGGAAGTATTTTCCAGAACGACGAGTACCGGTCATGGATGGATACCTGTCGTGGAACACGGTTTTGACTGCTCGCAAGAGCGCAACGATGCACAAGGGTTTGCAAGTGTCGTGAAAGTGGGATGGGTGCTTCGACTTGTTCTGAGTGAGATATAAAAAGCTTCTGTGTATGAGATCTAGAAGGTGGACCTCCTTCTCGTTGAAGGAAGGTGAGCTGGCGTTCGACTCTGTTTGGGCCATATGAGGAGATAGAAGTCGACTTGGTTGAAACGTAAATAGGACACGACCAGCTGATTTGATTGCAGAAGTTGTGCTTGCCGGAAATACGACCAGCAGACGGCCTCATACCAATCCCCATGTTGAAAGTGATCCCTGGGCGTCGACTGGTGAACATGAGGACCTTCCAAAGTTATCATGTATCGAACAGCGTCGACGACACCGTTGTTACCGTTGTAGAAGGCTGCACCGAGGAGACTCTAATTGATGCCTGCGATGGACACCCTCATGCATTGCGTTTCGAGGGCTCGCTTCTATCATCTATGCATGCTAGCACCGGCTTGGGGTCATGCAGTTCATTGTCAAAATCTTAGCGAGATGAATCATCTTCAAGATCAACTAAACGAGGGCATCCGGAATCCAGATTTTCCATCAAGCTGATTCATCCGATCCGACCTGGTGAAGGACTGGTGGAGGATCAGTGCAAAATATCAGCACGGGGACTTCGAAGCAGGTCAACGTCGTGCACATCAGGGTCTTCCGCCGCTTCCCTATATATACCGCTTCAGAGCTCTAGTAGTGCCTCCAGACCATCGACCTCTTCTAGCATCATGGATCACTCCAGTGTATTGTCCTCACCTGGAACGCTTACTACATCCAGTGATAAATGTGAGCATACGCAACGAAGATTGCAGAGGAACGCATGCTATGTGCTTACAGTGCTGTACTATCCGCAGTTCCTGCCTTAGACTCTACTGCCGATCTCATCCTTCGATCTGTCGACGGCTTGACTTTACATGTCCACAAGAAGAACCTGGCACAGCACTCAAACATCTTCGGTGACGCCGCAGGGTTCTCAGGATCCGATGACGCTGAAGAGAGAAAGCCAGACGTAGAGGAAGTGCCGCTGACGGAGAAAGGGGATATTCTCGAGCTGTTACTGCAGTTCATGTACCGTCGAGCCCAACCTGATGTGAGCGAGCTAGATTTCGACCAAGCTTTTGCTCTAGCAGAGGCGGCAGAGAAGTACCAGGTTTTCTCTGCCACGCAAGTGTGTCGCATGTCCATGGGGTGCGTATTGCAGCTTTGCCTTGACTTCTTGGAACGAGACTAACTGGTACGATGGTAGGCTCGTTCACGCTAATAAGCACCCCTTGGAGGTGCTTAACTACGCAGGAGTCCACGGATACGACGACATCGCGGCGAAATCGGCGTTCAAGACGTATGGCCTACCTCTTGCCAAGGTGCAGGCGGTCCTGAACAGAGACAACTTGCATCGCTGGGTACGTAACGTGACGATGATACGCAGATTTGGAAACTGACTCTTTACCGTTATAGATGATCCTGCGAGAGAAGCAGCGCGAGATTATTCAGGATAACCAGCTCACTTACCTTGGTCAACCTCCTGACGCAAACAGCGGTACTCACAACTATCCAGTCTTCGACGCCGAGGGTCGGCCAGGCTTCTGGAGCTGCCACTTGTGGATCAAGTTCGAGAGCGTCATGCGCCGGCTCTTCGAGCCGTATGTCAAGGTTATCGACGTACCTGGAGCCTTCTACGCCAACATGAGCATGTATCTGTTTGACTGTAACATGTGCAAGAGCAGGGCTCGCTTCTGGCTGGATGCGTACTTGAAGAACCATGAGGCTGCGTTGGAAAAAGCGAAGGAGACTTTGGTTTTCTGAATACTTGTAACCACCCTGTTGATCATACATGCTCGAATAGAATGTTATAGCACCGAGAGCACCGCAACGATCCAACAGAGGTCGCTTCGAGCTCACACAGAACCAGCGTTGCGTCGAAGCAACCCGAGATTGACTTCGTTCCAGCATCCGAGTCCCGCATCGGCATCCACACTTTTGCACCCCCGAGCCCGACCCAGCCGATCCCACTGTTCGTTAGCCCGCTCTCAGTCTCGTCGAATACCCTCATAGAACCGTTCTGAGTAAGGACGCAAAGATCAGCACGATCGTTTTCTATGCATGAGAGTCTTTGTCTCCGCTATCGGCCGGAGAACAAATCTAGATGGTTCTGAGGAGATTAAATTGAGCGAAGCTGGGGCAGGGGCAGGTATGCATTGTTGTGCGTCGGTTGGTTTTCAGGAGGAACATGGTACAAGAGCTTTTGAAGTGTGTGTTGCAGGCGTTCAGAAGGTGTCAAAGAAGATTGGATTGTGATGCGAGGTGTGCCGGACTGAGCCTCCTCGACGGCGTCCACAAGACTTCTTGGTCAAGCCGTTCCCGTTCATCTTCATCTATTGTTGCCGTCTGGCGTCATCTACCAACGACCTCGCTGTTAAACTATGGTCAAGTAAGCTCACTCGTCGCCCTGTTCTCGATGAAAGTACGTACAGCGCAGAGGGCTGCCAAATTTGCCCAAAGACACCGCTCAAATCCGACTCCCCCCATGCCCCAAAGCTGGAGCTTCGTTTTCTGCTAGCGCTCCTTAACTTGCTATTCAATCTCCCTCCACTACTTCGGTCTTCTAATTGAACGGTATCGTAATGACATCTGCCTATCACCGCCAAACACCACTGAACACCGACGACCGCGGTCACCGCAGGCGGTCTAAGCTTGTTTAAAAGCGGTGTGGTCTATACAACTGACATCTTTCCGCCGGTCTTTATCCCCTTCTTCTTCCTCCTCATCTACATTGCTACGCCATGTTCGCTCGCGCTCTCTCAACACCTTTGCGCAAAGCCTCTGTGGCCTTTGCCGCCACCACCACCGTCGGCCTTGGGTACATTGCTTCCAACACCACACTCGTCAAACAACTACCAAAGAACGACCCCATCTACTCTCACCCCGCGTATCAGAGGCTAAACCCACATCGTAATGATGCCCACAACGACGTCGTCATCAAAGAGATTCCACTGGATCGCATCCGTCCAGAGCTTCTCGAGAAGGAAGAACAACTGACACTAGAGTTGTGCCGAGGGGTCTGGAGCAGTACACTCGGTGCGTTATCTCATATTTACGCTCCCTCACACTCTCTGCTCACGCGTGCCACCAGGCTTCGATCTCGGCCGACTGTACTACTACCTCCGCCACTATAGTCCCACCACGTCCTCCCAACTCTGGAGCCGTAATGAACTCAGCACATCCAACTATGAGCCCGGCACCGAGCTTACCAACCACTTCAACGTCCTTTCCCATACCCCCTCCGAGATCGTCCTCCGCTTCTCCGACGCTCCTTCCGTAACCGGTCTTCGCCCTCTCGATGGACTATTCTCCATTAGCACACAGATCGATCGGGAGGCTGGTGTGGCGAGGTTGAGGTTCAAGACGCTGATATATAGGGGAGATGAGAAGATGGAGGGGAAGCCCGCGCCGAAACCGGTGGAGGTAGTGCATTGGTGGGTTTCGAGGTTCTGGATGGTCTTGGCAAGTCAGAGGTTGTTGAAGTAGGGCGGTTTCTCGGTGCTTGTTCGGACTTTGAGTTTCTTTGCAGCGTTTGTGGCTGGGATCTATCAACTATACTTAATCATTGCTTAACGTTTTGTCGCCACTTCCTTTCTGTCTAGTGCGCATTGTGTGGGGCCAGCGCTTTCCGCCGTCCGAATGCTGTTGCGATATGTAGTATCGAGCTCTCTGGCTATACGATACTTGACCTCAGACAGGGAGATGTAGCATTGGATGAAGATGTCTCTTTGCACCGAGCACTACAATCGTGATATCCTAAGAAGTTCACTGGGCTATTGTAATCTGAGGAGAACCACAGAAGCACCTAGAGTACTTGGTCCAGTCCAATACGCTGTGCGTGTTAGTCATTGCGGCAGAATGCGAGGACACACCAACACCATCGCCGTCCACCCGAAACACCTCAGCCTTCTTGCTCCTCCCATCTCACTCTCCCCTTCACTCCCCATCTGCATCCCCTCGTCACCTCCGTCTTCCGTCGTGCTATCTGTGCTATTGGAAGTTCCTGGATGTAAAACCCCTGCGGATGGGAGAAGGAATCCGATTCTTGAAGCCACCGGGGGTGTTGAAGGGGCTTCCTCCGAAGAAAGTGGAGCTTCCACAGAGCCAGCAGATGTTGTCGCAGGATTGGGGAGTTGTGGCGCGTCAAAGAAGAAGATGCTGGTGGAGAAGAAGTGGGAGTGAGGTTACCACGCACGGAGAGGAAGAGTTTTAAGGCTGACTCGGACGAACCTGTTGAGGTCGTAATCAACCTTCTTCACGCCGTTTCCGGTGACTTCGTAGAAACCCTGAGTGTAGTTGTTGCTGCTGTCGTTTTCAAAGATGAACAATTGGAAATCGTCGAAGGAGGCACGGCGATGCTGGGAAAACGTATAGATATCCCAGTAAGCATGGCAGAATTGATCGTGAGTCGGCGATCGAGGGTGCAGCTCATCAACCACCCTCGTCGTCGCTGTCCTCCTGATTTTTCTCGAGAGCTATATAGCCATGGGTGAAATCCCTTTCGTCGTCGTCTACACCGGTGATATGACTTGGATCAAACCCATCGTTCTGCTGCCTTGGGCAGTGCTGCCATTGCTCCGTCATTAGTTCTGACTTGACGACACAATAGAATCGGGGCATCAGTCCGCTCACCACCATTACACCGAGCTCGCGGGCGACAGCGAGCTCCCTAGACATGAGAGAACCGACATCATCGCGCTGCAAGTTGGGTTAGTTGAGACGCACCAAGCAGGAAGACAACATTATAGGAGAGACACCGATGGACGTACCACTGGCATGTCAAGGGGAATAGCGGACGCCAAACCCACACACACAAATGCAAGGAGCAGATACCTGCTGAACAAGAGCATTCAAATGGATTTTGTTGATGTAGTCGAGAACCAAGCCCGAAGACGTCGTCGGTATGTCAAGAAGAGGAAGATAGGGCACCGTCGTTGTCACGGCGGAAATTCTTGTCTTACTCCTTTTAGAGCCAACGGAAATAATATTACGCTTGAATGATAGTCAGATTAGCTCTTCTTCAGCATAATCATGCGCTTCAACGAGACAATGGTCTCAGCCAAGAGGTCTACCGGATGTAGAGTGCAAAAATAGTTCATTGCCGTCGACGGGGAACCACAATACGGCGAGTAGACCACATAAGCTGCTTGAAAACGCAGATCAGGCCAATCGTCCGTCCTGCAAGGGAGCCAGCGTCTAGCAGGTACTCGGAGATAAGAGCCATACCTCACATCCAAGCGCTATAGTACGTGATGAAAACACCGGCCTGAAAGCCTGAGACCGCTGGAGAACGCCACACAGCCGGAAGATTGACGTAGCTCTTATTCATTTCGTGGTCGCAGCCAGCATGATGGAGCCGGTTATCAAAGGTGTTGTTCAAGGTTTGGATCAAAGTAGTCTAATTCTCAGGAGCACCTTCCCGTCGACGCAGTGAGTGGAGGAGGAAAGCAGAACAAACCGTTCATCTCAGGTTTGATGCCATCAATTCGCCCTTCTGTACGTGTCCAAGTTCCTGGGAACAGGATCATTCCCAGTGCTTGTCTACAAAGCGAAGTCGATGACAATTCTAGCACTCACGCGTCTGCTCTATATAGTGCTCTTGCAACTGCGATATTATCGGTTTAGTAGGAGGCCCTCTTTAACACGAAAACAAATAATAACTTACGTTCAGCATCGCAATTCTGATTGCAGTACGGCGACGCGCACTGAGCAAGGCACAGCTGCCACTTGGGCCAACACTGGTTCGGGTCGCCTGATTGACGGGCGCTTAGTTCACTGGCAGATCCTGTTTCTGGGTAGGGAAAACGAAGAGAGCAAGTAAAATTCTGTGGTTCTATACGCATATCGTCGTGAGTTGACGCACCTGGAGCTGGAGCTGAATCCGCGGTAGGGAGGGCGTGTACGCTGGTGACAAAGAGCGTGGCGACGGCGAGGAGTTGGCAGAGTCGGATCTGCATGGTTACTTGACATCGAACTCTGTAGATAACAATGAAAGTTGAAATATTCGAGGCAGGGGCCAGACCCGATTTGTATCTATACTAGTACTGTAGACAGAATATCAGCGTCCGTTTTCCCGGGTAATGTACGCACCATCGCTGCATCATTCAAGAGCATCGATATTCAGACACGAATCGATAGGAACACGTCAAGAAGGCCGTTGTCGATGACAGGTCGCAGACCTCAGGCGGCATAACTTGTACATAATTCTGACATCTGGTCCGCACACACACACCTATTCGGAGCTATGCGTCGGATACGAGCAATACGCACCGATCGAGGTGAGGCCTGTTAGTCCAAGTCGTCACACTACAGCACGTCGACGTCGTGGTCTCGTTTGAGCTTCGAGCTAAGTTAGGTGCATGGGTAGTGGCCGGACACACTGCAATTTTGGCATGTGGCAACTGAAATCACACCAGTTCAACTTCAACGGAAGGGCTGCAAGAACAAGGTGGTGGAATGTACGGTCATCCTCGCACTGAGCATAGCACGATGGCAAGCCAGTGGCGTCGCAGCGTACAAGACAATTCCACCACTAAGGTAAATACTGGTTGGCGTCACCTGATTGACGGGCTGTTATTTGAGATCCTACTCGTCGAGATGAAGAGGGCGACAGTCAGACGTCCGGTGCCCTATCACATATGGGGCAATGACGCACCTGAACCTGGAGCGGGTACAGCGAGGACGAAAGGGCTGCAGAGGGCGACTGCAGCGATGTAATGGGGGAGACGGATCTGCATGGCTGCTGGCGACTAAGAGGTATGGTTAGAGGAGCACGAAAATGAGGCTTCAATTTATAGGCATGAGCGTGCATGTTGGGTGCGACAACGGCTCGTCAGAACTCCCCAAGAAGCCGCTGTTGACAGTTTGCCGACGTCGACAAGTGGTGCTTCGTATACAGAGGATCAGATTTGCTTGTCCTCAAGTGACAGTTCGCGGTGCGACTGTGATCTACTTATCTCAGTACTCAGCTCGAGGGTGGTAGAAGCGGTTATGATGGAACAAGGCACGGGGACGAGGGTGAAACAAGATACTGGGGGAGCGGAATGGAGAATAATAGGGCGGAAAAGCACAAACTATCGATGGCACAGTGTGTGCATTTCCGACACGGCGGTGTGTGAGGTCGAGAGTGCTCAGAAAGTTCCCAATTGCAAGTATGCACGTGTAAGGCGAGAGTGTTCCTGAGGCCGCTGTCTCATCCCATAGGACAGAGAGAGACCTGGTTGTGAGCGAAGTAGATGGGCCTGGAGGGTAGGAGACAAGTTGTGGATCGCTATAATTCTACGTAGCTTCTATGGTCGAAACCGCCATGTTGAAGCAGCGTGTAGACAGAGTGTAAGCCATAGATCGTATGCCCGGTCAAGGTCGACGTCAAGTTCAAGCCTCACATCCACGCGCCATGACACCATGACACCTCTCCCCATCGTACCACCAGCAAGCACAAACAAAAGCGAGATAAGACACCAGGGTATCACAAATAGCCCATATTCATATAGAGTTACAACGAAGAGTAGAGTACTGTACGTATGACAAAAAAACACAACACTGAAATAATGTACCAGCCGAAGGAAGATTCAAAGGGATAATAGTAAAACAAACAGCAAGTTTTATGATAACGCTGGCTTTGGCAGTGCAACGTGTTGAGTCTAGAGAAAGAGATGCGAGGGTGGGGGTGACTTGCGAGAAGGAAAGGAGGTTCGAGGATGGGGAACAAAGGAGAGGAATGAAAGCATTCATTTGGGTTGAAGAAGCTCTGCGAAGAGAAAAAGCGACGGGGGAAGGCAGGAGGTATGTTTGCATATCAGTAGCCAAGATATGAGGGAACGGGAGAAGGAACGAGAAACACAGCAGTCGAGTCCAGACAGTACGACACAGCGAAGATTATCACCCAAGCATCTTGAAGTCGTCCACCCCATCGATCCCCATGCCCATACCGCCAGGCCGCATGAAATCCTCCATACTCCATCCGTTCCCCACATTCCCCGCACCACCGCCAGCGAGCACACCATCGTCGATAAACGCAGGCATACCCCCATCGCCCATCGACACGAGATTCCAATCTCCCAAACCGTACGAATCGGGAGGAGGTTGGTGATGACTGCGATGCTGCTGTTGCTGCTGATGGTCGAAAGAGGGATACGACGAATGCTGGGGATGTTGGGGATGATGCTGGGGGTGGTGCGAAGGACGTTGTTGAGGATGAGGATGGTACTCTAGAGAGCCCTGTCTCGGCCCGCCGTTATACCCATCGCTCTGCATCGCGCCCATCGACGACGCAGGACGCGGATAGTCCGGGCGAGAAGTGACGTGTTGGTGAGGATGATGCTGAGGGTGGTGCTGGGGATGATGATGCTGCGATTGATGCTGCGAAGGATGCTGCGAAGGATGCTGCTGTTGAGGATGCTGCGGTCGATGATACCCCGCCAACGCCTGCATCTGCCTAGCATGCTCCCTCCGCTGATGTTCCATCGTTACCCCTCTCTCGAACTCCTCTCTCTCCACCTGCCCATCCCCAAGAGAAGTCATATCCATCGGCGTCCTCTGCCCACCGCCCATCTCCCCAAGATCCATCGGCGTCCGCTGTCCGCTATCCCTCCCATTCCCATGGTGCCTGCCATTGGGACCAGGACCGAGCTGCCCATCACCAGGCGACGACTTGCTCCCCGACGAAACCGACCCTTCCCTCTTCTCCCTCTGCTGCCTCTGCGCGACAAGCCGCATGAGCTGCTGCTCCTGCTGCCTCCGCAGATCAAGACTATACTGGCTCGACCCCCTCCTCACCATCGACTCCTGCCCCGGATGTTGCATCCTCTGCTCCTGCTGCGCCGCAAACACGCCATTCCCCATCAACCCAGGCGTCGACATGGACATCGGAGACGGCGTAGAGCTCGCGGTGGTGATGCCGCCCATCGTCGACTCAGTTGGCTGAGAGGACGACCGGGGTAGAGAGGAGGGACGGGGGTGGGGACCGGGCGACGGATGCTCCATACGCGTATATGGAACTGGGCCCCGGTGATGCCGAACTATTCGTTGGTGCGGCTGGAGGTGAGAGGGGTGAGCGGGAGCTGCTTGCCGGGGATGCAGGTGTTGGAGATGCGGAGGAAGGCCACCTGGCGATGGCATGGGCATGCCCGCCGCGGAATGCGACATGGATGGATGCGGCGGGTGGTGGGTGTGTGTACGCGGATGGGGATGGTGAGGATGCGACTGCAGATGCGGGGGATGCTGCGAGGGGTGAGTCGGCGGGGGCGCTGAGGGGTGAAGCGTATCCATGGGGCCCGTCATCTTGTTCATCTCGGGAAACGGTGCGGGGCCTGGTAAACCGCTCGTAATGAGATCCACGGTATCCACCATACTCTGACCCAGATACGACCCTTTGGCGAGGGCCGCCATATCCAGAGCCATGTCGGCGCTCCTGCTCCGAGGGTGCGAGGTAGGCTGCGAAGAATAAAACGTCAGCTAAAGCAATCGCGACACGGAAACGAGAGCACAACATACCTCCATCCCTCCTCTCCAGAACATCCCGAACTCCTCCTGCTGCAACGCCAAATCTGAACTGGCTGTCATCCCCATCGTCCCCATAGGATCCAGTCCTTCCATACCCGCCTGTCCCACCCCGTCCATACCCATCGCCGCGACCATATGCTGCTGCTGACGATGATGTTGGCTCTGGATATCTCCCAGCATCTCTGGCATACCCATACCCATCATATCCACCTCCTGCCCCTCCACCTTCACCCGCGTCCTCCTCCCCGTCGTCGGCGTCGTTGTACTGGGAGACGACAGAGCCGGCTGTGCTCGGCGGAGGCGGTGTCCCTGCCGTCCTCGGCCTCGCTGCGCCCCATTCCCACTCGGCTGCCCCTCCTCCCCCAGTCCCAGGTCGCCCTCCTGTCCCTGGCCTTGCCCCGCCGGTGCCTGGCCTGCCCCCTGTGCCAGGACGGGCGAGCCCCCCACCGAACCCTGGCCCAGTGAGTGCTGCGAGCGGTGCGAGCGTGAGTCCGCCTGATCCGGCGAGGGCGGGACCTGCACCAGGCCCGTTGGCAGTCCCTGGTCGACTCCCCGGGTCTCCATCGTTGCAGAGCTCCATGACGCTGAGCCTCCTGCTCTGTGGCCTGCTATCGCTTCCGTACTCGTATCCGCCACCACCTCCCGTTCCAGGCCGTCCTCCTGCTCCGTCAGCGGCGTCGTCGAACGTCCGTTTGCGCGGGTTTGTCGAACCCGCCCCGCCGCTTTCCCTCGCAGCGGGGTGGAACGAGAACGGGGACTCGTACGCCCCACTGACTGGGCTGGGCGGCTCAAGGTCGAGTCCAGCGCTGTACTCTCCTCGACCTCCCCCGCCGGTGTTGCCTTGAGAGGGTGGACCGGCGTCTGCTCCGGATTCATGGGCGGTATTGGCGCGGACGAAAAAGTGGCGTGGTGCTCCGCCTCCTGCAGTCCTTGGCCCTGGGCCTGATGCATCTCGAGCCCCGGGTCCTCCCAGACCGGGAACGGATAGCTGGCGACCCAAGCCGGCGCCTGAGCCTGCGTATGAAGCGGGTGCGGTCCCTGGTCGAGATGTGGAGAGGGAAGAGAGTGGTGCGAGAGATGGTCGTCGCTGGAATGTGGATGGAAAAGCTGTTGCTGTTGCAGATGGCGGGGCAGCGCCTGGAGGTGGGCCAGCGGATGAGTGTGGGAGAGAGAGGGGGACGACGGATGAGAGTGGTGGGAGGTTCCGTGCGTTTGAGCCTGTGCCAGGTCGGCGTGGGTCGGGGACAGAGAAGCTGAAGGTGCTGGAGGGGACTCCGAGAAAGGACTGGTGGGCAGAGCCCCGAGTGATGTTGTTGTTGTTGTTGGTGTGGGATGCATAAGCTGATGATGATGGGTGAGGGAATCCGGCGTTGGTGCTTGGCCGGGGTGCAAGTGAATCTGCGTGTGGGTCACGAAAGGACTGGCTGGAGTCACGAAAGGAATGGCCCCCGTGGGGGTGGTGGGAGTGGCCGTGGGGAGAATCGAGACCGCCATTTCCCCAATGAGTGGCGGATGTGGGAGAGGCACTTGAGCCAGGAAAGAGCTCGCCTTCGTACCCGGTAGCGCTAGTCCCGGGACGTTGCTGATAGTTCCGAAAGTGCTGCTGATGCTCCTCTTGCTTGACTTGCATCTGATCGTCGTCGTCGTCGATGGGCGAACCATTACCACTGCCGTTGGCGTTAGCATTCGCACCATTACGACGACCAGCACGAGAACCACCACCGCCAGAGCCCTTGACGACGGCAGTCATGTTAGCGTGAAGCGAAGACAGATCGCGCATCATCTGCTCATTAAGCTCTTGCTTATCCGCATGAACCGTCTGAGCATGCTGTCGAAGGTTATCGAGCCTCGAGAACTGCTTCCCACAATGACAGGAGAATGGACGTTCGCCGGTATGTTTCCTACATGGGAAGAAGCAGCGTTAGCATCCCGCATAACGTAAATCCAACAAAAGCCAGGGTCGAAGGTAAGGAACCAAGGCACGATAGAAACTCGCAAGAACAAGGAACGACATTTGAACCACATATATGCGCGATTAAGGCGCATACATGCGATTGAACGGGGATGGATATATGCGTTGCGAATTGATATAAAATCAAGCTTCGAGGGAAAGTCGTACCTGATGTGCCTAGCCAGATGCTCACTCCTCGAAAACACCATTCTACACTCTCCATAACCCCGACACTGAAACGTCTTTGCAGGAATCGGCCGATACCGCTTCGAGACGGCATTCGCCCCTGTCCTCTCCGCCCCCGTTGTCGCCGGTGAGCTCGGCGAAGAAGGATCGACGTCGTTAGCAGAGTCCATGGTGGTATCCATCATCGTTGCCGTCGTCGTCGTGGAAAGAGAAAGGCCTGGTGGTGGCTGAGAATGAATCTGAGAATGAGCTTGCTGTGGTAGATGGTGTAAAGGGGGCGGCTGGTGGTGCTCAGGGGAAAGCATGAACTGCTCCTCGTGATGGGAGTTGTGGTGGAATGCAATGGGCGGCTGCGTGGGTGGCGGGTGTGGAGCGAGAAAAAAGGGACACCATCAGACCCCAACTCTTTTATCGCCCCTGTGCCTAGATCCAGCGGACTTTCAACCGTGCCACCTGCCACCACCGAACCGCTGTTTCGGCTCTGATCGTCTCACACCGCTATCTGTTGCAAATCCAAATACATTCAAACTAATTTCAGTCCAAATGGCATTGTACACGCTTTCTCCGAGCGCTGAGCGATCCTGTAGTTTAGAGAGAGCGACGATGTTCGAGCTGCGATGAGGGCGATTCTCGAGACTCCAGGAGACGAGCCCAGCTTAGCCTATTACTTACAGACAATGCCTCCGAAGAACACCTCTCCGAAGTCCCGGAGCTCCGTTCAATGTGCATTTCTTCGCCTTCCTTCACGAAATCACAACATATGTTTGTTTTTCATTTGTCGGTCACCATCACCGCTCATTCGGACCCGACTCTGCTTCTAGTTCAAACTTCTAGCCTTCTTCCGCTACTAGACTATATGCTTCTCGCCACCCACCCACCGCGGCAAGCCCGAATCTCACGAGCAAACTCCAGCTCGAGCCACCCAGTGCGTTTACTCAGTAGAAGCAAGCCAGCCAGCCAGCCAGCCACCATCATCACCATCCATCTTCGTTCATTCTCAGCTGATGTTCGCTATCCGAATTGCGCTCTATCCGGATCCTCCGAGTCAAGCCTCACATTGTCATTTACCAATGCAGAGGAGCTCGACTCGGCGTCGTCAAAGCATGGACTAGGCTAGCGTGGACGGACTTTCGCATAACGTCCAGACAGTTGATGCGAGTCTCTCTCTCTCTCTCTTTCTCTCTCTTTCTCTCTCTGTCTCTCTCTCTCACGCGAAACATCGCCATCTCTGATCGCTCGAAATGGCACATTCCATTCCAGCAAGCAATCTCCAGTTGATACATTCCATTCCGCACGTCGTCCCCAAACCGCTGGCATCTCTTTATCCTAGCACAGCTGTCCTGTCTCACGATCATGCCTTCTAAGTATTGTATGTCTAGCGCCCGAGCGAGCCATGGAATATGTAGTACCGATGGGCGGCCCTCGACCGACCACCCTTACACACAGCTGAACATGTAAGTTCCGCAACTCCACATGTACTGTACAGCAAGTAACTCGGAGCCCCGCGATGCAGAGGACTTGCGGTACGACCAGGCCTCCGAGTCGATTTCAGCCTGACAAGTTCAGACCTTTATTTAATGCGCAGCATGCATGCATGTGCACTCGATCGGATCCTGCGCATGCATACATATTCTTGCTCTGTGACTGACTGACTGACTGACTCTCTCGACAACACATTGCAACCTAGACCTAGGATGGAGGACATTGTGGGATCTTGGATCGTTTGGAGTGGCTAGAAGCGCTCGGGGGAACGTAGTCATGGTCTTTCCCAAGCTTGCCTTGAGATCCTTACTTACGTTGAGCGACTTTCATTACAGAGGCGCCGGCGCGTACCCGAATAAGCGCCCTCCTCCCTCGCACCGCCAATCCTCCCAAGCGCATATACGTACCTCCGCACCGCGCACTCTACCTCTGCACCTCGCGACTTGTAATCACAACGAGACGCTAACAGGACTCAGGCACACCGTCCTCGGTGCCTGACCTAGCGCCATCCTCCGCACCGCACCCGATCGACACGCGTACATACTGTGCCTAGAAGCTTAAAATCTCCGTCCGCCTGCACGCGTGTCGTCTACAATTTTCTATGGCGATTGTACTTATACAGTCAGACACGCTCCCGCCTTGTCCGTTTGTACTGTACTGTACTTACCGTATTCCATTTGTTCCCCGTACGCGTGTCGTTTACGTCTCAGGCACGACTCTCAATACACATACATAAATGAACAAACATACGATTCTCCTACTCGGAATCGGATGCTGGACGGGAGAGAAACGCAACGCGGGTCGGGACCGTGTGGTTGAACTTGCGCTGAACCGGCGGCTAAGAGCTTCGATTATAGACCACCTGGGCCACTCATAGTCTATGGGTATCGTTCCACCAAGACGTACGTCAACGCAACGCAACGCAACACCAGATTTTCCAGGTGTCTTCTAGAATACGACCTAGACCCGGATATGCCTTCTCAGTTCCTTCCTTCCTTCCGTCCGTCCGTCGATCCTCACGAGTCAACCTGCCCCATTGTACGGGATCCTCGCCTTCTACTTACGTTTGGACCTTCCTCCCTCCCAGACGTCGACTCGCATGGCACACTCGCGGATCACCGTCGGATAGCGCATGTGCTGATCCCGTTTTTCGAATTCATGAAAATCGACTTGAGTGTGGTGTGATGGTGCCTGGCGCCGGCTGCGGTTGAAGAATAAATATTGCTGGGCGTTGGTTGGCTTGGTTGGCATACCATCCGCCTGTCTGCCAGAGATGTGATGATCGAAATCTCGTGGATATCAGATTCTCTGTCGCCTTCCGAGGTGGCAAGTAAGGTTTACGACTGCTTAATCCTCTATGCAGATGATCGTCTGCTTCGACTCGCAATGGACGTGAGATTCACTCAACTCCTTCCTATATGAGCTCTTGGCACGCTGACGAGAGTTCAAACACGCACCGCTCGACCGCTTCGATTGCACCCCCTGCAGTACCACCGCCTCCTTCTAGCTCCTCCCTCACCCTGCAAGCCTAATAGTCGACTGAGGTTGGGAAAACACCTCGCCCATCCAGGCCCACCTTTTCCGACGCACCTGAGCTCGCGCATATAACCATTGCGTACCTCCCGAATGCGAGCCCGATCGACGTGTTGTGGCCTGCCATGGCGATATGTGCCAGATACCACCTGAGACAACCAGATAGATTGTCAAGTGCATAATCGTAGCTACGTGGTGAACACTACTAACATGTGTGGTAGCTACATGCATAGTTTCTCTGTGACACGTCTTACCGTACGCAACTTGGACGTTGAGCACGAGCTTGTTCGAGTTCATCGAGGCGAAACTCGATTAAGGGTGTTGAAATCTACTCTAGGATTGATATCGAAGCGGGGTACGGATAGATGAATGTGAATGGTGCACACTGGTCCATCGTCGATAAAGCCACATTCCGTTGATGTCGTTGTCGCGTTGAGCTGACGCTGAAGCCTTGAGGTGCGGTCAAAGACGTTCAAGCCGAGAGGACCTGGTCTTCTCGTTCTCCTGCTCTGATCGGCTTGTACTAGAACGAAAGAACTTGAAGACGGCAAGAAGCGATTGGCAAAAAGGCAGTGCCTTTTGTTGCAGGCTCGCACTCTGATCAGAAGGGAAGGTGAGTGGAGGGTTAAGAGCTTTAGTGATTAGTACGGATTGAAGGTGCTAGGAGAAACCAGACTCCTACCGTCTGACTTACCTTGGCCGGTGTCAGGGCCAGCCCAACCTCGGTCCTCAACTCCCTCCTCCATCGTCGCCTAATCGGTGTCATCTGCGAAGAAGAAACCAGCATCCATTCCAAACGGGTCAGGAAAGATAGTCGACTCACATGCTCCCGTTCTCTGCCACAGCTCCCCGTCGACCGACTCCCAGCTGATAGGGAACATCGGCGGCTCTTTCTGGGGTATAGGGGAGATACGTACTCAGATGCGCCACCGTTATTCCAATTCGCTATCGCAGCTCGAAATGTTCTCAGCTCAGTGGCGAGTAATGCGACTGATCAGTCTGCAAAGTTAAGACGCTTGAAGATGCTGTCGAAGCACGACTGGCGAATTTGGTAGTGGGCAGTGGTCGTGGGCAGTGGAAGGAGGATGATGGTGGAGGGATTGGCCGCGGCGTGTGTGTGTGTGGCGCGCACACTGCCTTGTGCAAAAGTCTCTCATCCGGTTATCTCTCTCAATCCATCATCATCTCCATGGTGTTCTGCTAGCACTGGCTGCCAAACCTGTACTGCCTCGACGGTTGGCTGTATACTACCGAATCAAATATAACCCCGTACTCTGCCGCAAAGAAATTTCGGCATTGCCGCCTTTCGTTGTCCTTCCACGCTTGGTCGTCACCGTGACTTGCTCGAAGTCTATATAAAACCTCTCTCAGCCAAGCTAGCAGTGCTCTCACCCACTTGCTCCCAACAACCATGAGCACTCCATACGTATTCACCCCTCCCAAACAACATACCCCCTTACCTCCCACAACGCCGTACTCTTTACCTCCCGCAACGACGTACTACTACCCATACCCCCAACCGTCTCCCTTCATCCCAAACGCAGCATTATACCCCGTATCGCCATACAGCTCGCCCTTCTTCGTCAGCACACCCTTACCACCCACGTCCCCACTCCCTGGCATATCACCCCTCTTTGTCAACTCTCCCCTTCCCGACACAGAAGACACCGGAACGAAATACGCCGTATGGACGGACCTCCGCCCCCAAGCCCGCCAACGCACACTCTCCATGAACGCCTCCATGCCCAACCCCCCCATTCCATCCAGCCCCTACCTCATCCCATCCCCACCTGCACTCACAGACCGCCGTCGCTCCTTCCAAGGATATAGCGCCGCAGTACCACCCCCAACACCTCTTTACCACACCTTCTGGGGCGGCTGGGAACCCTACTTCCCCGCGTACCCATGGCCAATCCCGCCGACTCAGTTCGTGATCCATCCGTACCTGAACGCAGCCGCCCCGAGGCTAGACTTTTGCTTCGATTTAGCGGGGGTGACGTTCTCACCTATGCGTCTCGTCGGGCCTGGGAAGACCGTACTCCTCACCACCGCCGAGCTCTCAGAACTAGCCACGTACCCATCCCTAACGTCCCTCCGCATCACATGCAACCGTATCCCTCACTGGCCCATCGATCTCACATTCAAAGGCACCTCCGCCCACGCACCTCCCATCACAGTCGGCGACGTCCTAGCGGTTATCCACGCGAAGTTGCATGAGAGGATAACGCATGCTGATTGGGCGGTGTTGAGTAAGAAGGAGGAGGTGGGGGTGGCGAAGGCGTATACTAGGAGGTGTAAGAATGCGGGTGGGGCGAGGGAGACGGTGGAGAGGGCGAGTGGGGTGAGGAGGGTGGATTATTTGATGGGGAGGGTGAGGTTTATGGGGTTGGAGTGGGTGGGGGATGGCGGGGTGAGATTGATTACGGCGTAGGCATGAGTTGGGAGGAGAAGTGCGTTGGAGGAGGTGGGTTTACGATGGACTGGAGTGCGTTGGAGGAGGTGGGTTTACGATGGACTGGAGTGCGTTGGAGGAGGTGGGTTCACGATGGACTGGAAATGCGATCATAGGCTTTTGTGTGTATCTTGTTTATCTTTGGTTATCTGCGCTGGTGTATACCTCGATTTTTATTGTGAAAGTAGTAGTAGTAGTTGGACTGTGACACGAAGTGCAATGCGTAATGTACCACTGTGTTGTAAGAAGCTTGCGAGTGAAGAAACGCTCTGTTCTCACTGGGTGTGGATCTGTCGTCCTCAAGGTGAAGATGTGGTATAGGAAGATATGGGACTGACGAGCCAGAGTGTGCAACGCCAACAGATCAGCTGACCATGCTTTCTCTCTCATTCTGTCGCCCTCAAGCAACCCTCAAGTCTGTGTTTTACCACTGCACAGACCACCAAGACTCGACATTCTACATGCAGTTTCCCGAGCCTTCCTCATCATCCCCCTTTCATCCACCTTCAGCGTGGACTCTGCCACAAGACCCACCCCGCCGCTTTCGACGTCGCCAGCCAAGAAAAGGCCCGAAACGGAATCCTCAGGGCGCTCATGCATGCAATCTACGTCCAAGTGGCACTCGTGGTTCTCCCAACTCCTCACTCGCGCACATTCAAGGCTTTGTAACCCCATCACGTACTTTGTTTCTCCGATGTCTATGGTGCGCTCGAACCAACATCCTCAGCCTGAACTAGCCGGGCAAGTAGCTCGTGACGAAACTCCACAACGGCAAGTCGACATACATGGACCACATGGGCAAGCGAGTCTCTCTTCCGGTCGCCGAACTCGGACGTGAAGCGGTTCAAGACGGGGATCCATCCTGACTCGCTATCCATCTCGTGGGGGCTCAGCGGTACCGATGACGATGCGGGTGTTTGCAAAGAAGCCACTTATGTCCGCGTCGTCGGGCGAGGAGGAGGAGGACGAAGGGATGGGTATGGAGGCGATGGGTAACACAAAGCTGAGCTCGATGCTAGCGGAAGGGGCTGGGTTGAGCAGGATAAGGTGATGAAGGTGGGGTGACTGCGCTTATTAGGACTCGGCTGAGGCAGTGGGGCGGTTGAGATGTCTAGGGGGGGTCAAGTCTTGAAGCTTGAGGCGTTGTACTAGTAGCTGTGTTGCGCTTGTGATTGTCTATTGCGCCTGGACAGTGTATACGTGCTAATTGTACTCGGGAGGTATTACTACAACTACACGGCGTCGTTGTACATACATACTGTATGAGTCAGAGTGCTCGTTATCCGCGAAGATCCTAGAAACAAGAAACTGTTTACGCTCCATAAACAGACAGTGGAACTCTATGGCAGACGCGCCGCCTCCAAGAAAGCAATGGCAAATTGAACCCGAGTCAGTCGAGCGATTCCACCCCGTCACTCCCGTCGTCGTCGTCCTCTGTGCTGGCAATATTACATCTCAAATACATCCAATACCTATCTTTGTCCTCAATCTGCCAAATCATAGTCACCAGTAGTCAGCGAGAGAGCTCAAGGCAGATCGTAGACTCACTGGTCGGGCGACAATGCTGTACCCGTATTTGCGCTTGTAAGCCCACATCTCCTCGAGATGATTAGCGCATCGAAGGAGGGTCTCGGCGTGGTCGAATTGTCTTTGATAGCACGTGTAGTGCTGGTGCCATGCGGATGGGAAGTGTCGTTGGACCCAGGTATACTTGACTATATCCACCTACGAGTTCGGGATGAAACTCGCGTGAGTCATATGTATAAGCGTACGGAGAGAAGGCGAAAACAGAACCTGGATATCGAGTCCTTACCTGGCGCACCATTATCTCGTAGAACTCGATGAAGTCGTGTTGCTCGTTGACGTCGGTGTGATCCACGATGTACTCGACTAGCCTCATGTTGTCCTTGTGAGAAAACGGCACATCGACCATCGGCACTCTCCTCGATCTACACGAATCTCGTCAGCAACATGCCATACATCAGATGAGAGTAACGGTGCGATAGACGTACCTGAAGATGGACTCTGCAGCGGTGGTCGTAGACGTGAGCTCGGAGCTGGCGTTAGTGATTTCCGGATTGAACATCTCTTCGCTCACTGGCAAAGTGCCTGCCAGTGGTATGACTGAAGCTGACGTTGTAACATCGCTCAGCTCCACATGCGCATGTTCGAATTCATCGCGTTCCATCAACGATGGTGGCAGTGGATCCTTGAGTGGATTGACGTTCATCAGGATGGAGTGGAGAGCACTGGTAGATGCTTCAGCAGTTGGAGTCGACACTGTAGTCGGCGTTGGCCCGCCGAATACTCGTCCGAGAAGAGAGGAGAGATCCTGAAGGCCGTTCAGGAAGCTCTCTCGCGCATCTGTCTCGCTCGAAGGAGGTACAGGCAAGTTGTTGCCCGGACGAGCGATAGTGTGACGCGTCGTGGGGAGGTAAGATGATGTTGCTTGATCGGAAGTCTCATGTGTGGACCCCGGCGAATGGGTTGCAGCTGCGGCGTGAATCGAGAGGGTGGTCGTGGTAGCCGTGGGGAACGAGCTTAGCTCAGAGAGAAAATCGTTCCTCGATATCGACACCCCTGCGTCCTTTGCTGCATCTGGGAGACGTGCTTCATCCACTGATGAATGAATCATCTGCTGGGTGTTTTGTTCTACGCAGGCCTTCTCCAAGTCGTCGCCCAGGTTGCCTAGGGACATAGCATCTGTGCTCTCGACCCCGATGTCATTTGATAGGGGGGTCATGACGTGAGCTGGATTGTTCAACCCAAAGGGTTCTGCAGCCAGACATCCAGAGTGATTCACAACAAGGTTAGAAGTACCACCTGTCGCAGATGCTCTATCTTCGAAAGCGACAAAGGCTGGAGCTTCGAGATCACCCGCGGTGTCGTGATACTGCTCATTTGTGCTCAGACTTCTTGATGGTATAACATAATTGGTCTTGTGCAAATCTTCACTGGCAGCGCAGACGATCTGTTCAAACCTATGAGACGAAATTTAGAGCTGGAAGAACTGGAAAAGTCAGCTCAAGCAACTGACTGTCTACGCCTGGGGGGTCGGCCTCGTTTTCGTTTTGTACCAGTAGAAGCAGAAACGCCATCCAGGGCCCATACGAACTCTCCTGGAGCCAGTCCGGTTACGGCGTGCAGCGTAGCTTTAGAACTGATTCTTCTAGGCTCGAGCTCAGTGCGAGTCTTCTCCACAGATCCAGTGATTACGAATGCTTCGGGTACGGTCGTATTTGATCGCATATGGTGGGCGAGTTCCTGACCAGTAACTTCACGTACAGGACTAAAGAAACGTTAAATCGCGTTAGGGCCTCCTGCTCAAGCCAAGGACAATTTACTGGGGGTGGAACTTACTGCTTGCGAGGACGGCCTCGTTTTCTAGCTTGAACTGCGACCCCATCTTCAGGTCGAAAGCTAAAGTCGAGCAAGAAGGCTCTATGTCAGCACGGAGATCGACGAGAGAGACTAGAACGCTGACTGTATGAATGGCTGGTCCTGCGGTTCCACGGCAGCCTCAAATCGATCCTTGCGGTCGAGCCCGGGACTAGTGGAGAAACGCGGTTATGGTTCATCAGACGGCCTGATGTTGCTATAATAGGCACTGGCATGAGAGAGCTTACTATTTTCGAGGGCGACCTCGTTTCCTGACTGGAGCACCAAGTCCGGGAGCTGGCGCAGGGCTGAAGGTTTTTGGGTGTTTTCGAGGTCGACCTCGTTTTCTAGCGGGAGCGTGAGACTTGGTCAATGGCCTTTCAGGGCTATGATTCTCCGGATGTTTACGAGGGCGTCCTCGCATTCTGACTGGAGCGCAAGGATCGAGCACTGGTGTAGGGCTGTGGCAGTTTCTTGTGAGAAAAAGGTAACGCAGAAAAGCCGAAGTGGTCGAGGAGGTGTTCTTTTGGGAACTTACTGTTTCCTGGGGCGACCTCGCATTTCCAAATGAGCATCGGGATCTGAGTCTGTGAATTCAGCCTCGGATTCATCGCTATAGTCGAAGTCGGTGTCGCTCGCTGAAATGTCCGACGATGACCTGGTACTAGCTAGCGCACTAGGAGGGATTAAATGAGTTTCAAGCCTCGCTCTTGTTCTGAATAGCCATGAGGTAACATCACCTACCGTTTCGCCTTGGTCTTCTCCAGCCTTCTCAGTTGACGTCGCATGTTGTTCGCAGATAAACGACAACTGAATGTCGGTTATGGGGGAAGGGGAAGAAACGAGAGGGAGAAGCTGAGATCGTGTGAGAACCGAGGTTTATAAACATATTGTAAATTTTCAAGGGTGCATCAGAATCGAGGAAGAGTGACGGCGTTTCCAAGGACAAACGGCGTTCTCCCGTCACACAATTGGAACCTTTGCTCTATTTTGAACAAGGCACAGGCCAGCACGATGATCGATTGAATGTAAGAGCCTCTCGTTACTTTCCCACCTATACATTTGAAGAGAGCTAATCAACGTATTCGTAGAGGCTTAGAAACATTGACCGACTCGGACAAGCGTACGAAAGATACCGGTACACCAAAGGACAACGAGCGTGAACACAAACTTGCCAGCTAACTTGAAAGTCGCGTGAAAACAATCAGACAGAAACTCATCTACGTGGAGCTCCAGACAGTGACAGCGGAAACCAAAGACCGACTGTCAGAAACGCTGTTCCAGATCATGATAAATAAGTGTGTCGATATTTAAGCTGACTTCACTCTACGCAATTCATCGCCCAGGACATCCATATTACGGTCATGACGTCCCATCCTCATCTTCGCGATTCTGCTATCAAGGTCTCCCTGTTCAGCTCCGTGACTCGCATTGATCTCGTCTTCATATCCCCTGGGCGCATTGACGTCGACGTTACGCATGTCAGCAGGCGCCGTATGAGCATGTTCTCCAAGAAAATGCAAGACCAGCTCGCTTGCGTCAATTTCCTCCTGGGAAGCTGTCAGACTCATCCAAGTTCGAGGCTGAATTGAAGGAGCACTGACTCACAATGTCGGACTCGTCGATCAGCGCGTTGACCTTTTCAGCCATCGTTCGAATGTCCGCGCCCAAACTACCATCGAGTAAGGGAGCGGTGCAGCGATGTTCCAAAGACTTCCAGCTGTTCAAAGAGTTGCCTTCTAGAAAACAGACTTACTCAGCGACAGTTTCACATATCACTGTGATTGGGTAGGCTTACTCTTCTCTTTCTCGGATGATGCCTCCTTGACAAGAGGAAGCAGATCGAATGGCTCGTCTGATAGCTCAGAAGTGGTATGTGTATTGTCTGAAAGCCACTGTACCGGATAGAAGTCAGTCTGGTTACGCCCCGCTCCACTAGCTGCAGACAAGAGACGCACCGGATGATCAAACAACTGCGCTGCACTAGGCCGATGCGTGTGAAACCTAATCAAACAGCTCGAGATAAAGCTCTTCCCCAGTTTCGTGACGTTCTCCCATGATTTAGATGGCTCGAAACTGTAGTCTCCCAAGACGACAGACTCCATCTCTTGGTCAGTCTTGGCGCGGTTGAATGGGGTGTAACTAGCGAGAACAAAGTACGTAATGACGCCAAGAGCCCAGACATCGACTGCTGGGCCATGACCCGCTGGAGACTTGTTAGCTGGAGAATGGTCTCCCAAAGGCAAGCAGACATTCGGCGTACATTTTCTGTAGATCTCCGGGGCCATGTATCCTGGCATGCCGCAGACCTCAGTGGGAAGGTGAAGCTTGTCTTTCTCCATGAACCAACTTAGTCCGAAATCAGCAATCATGATCTTGCCAGTTTGAAGAGCAAGTTGTCAGGTTTGAGTTCTACACAGGGTTTAGAATCAGCGAGCGTTTGCATTGAGACTAGCCAGAGTCGAGGCAGGAATGTGTAGAGAGAGAGAGATCCGCCTTGTGAGACTCGGACGGTGGTCTGCAAGGCAGCACGCGTAATAGTCTAGTAACAAAGTTAACAACCATTGAACGTGTCTAGTGCGTTCACGTACCTAGTAACAAAGTGAACAAATCTGGGGAGCAGCCACGTCTGATCACGACGACTCTTTCTCAAAGAGCCAAACACAACCAAACCTGTGCCACCCTCCAGCCCTGCCGCCTTGTTACTTCTACGCTAATTAGATATTGTAACACTTGGTCCATCCCAAAGAAAAGTGCCCCTCTAAAAAAAAAAGAACCCTGCTCCTCTATGCACGGCTTCTCCTTTGAGGCCCCCTCCTAGTCCTTCCCGCCGCTTCTGCCTCCAAAAACTCTCGCACCAACTCCTGAGCTCCTTCCAAATTCTCCTCTGGTTCCCAACCATCCTCTTCCTCCCCGAACCCCACCCAGCGCACCAGATATTGCATCCCCGTTTTCCGCTGCCTGCTGGCCAATATCCTCTCCACCTCATACTCTGCTCCCCCTTCCATCTCCACTGGCGGTGGCGGGACCTGTCTCCTCCCCAATATGATATCCGCTGAGGCCAGAGCCAGGCATGAGACATGAAAGATGTGTTATGCCCGTGCCCACAACTAGCAAGACTGGGTGATAAGTCCGTTGGCGAACAGGTCTTGTCCTTAGCCTGACGCCGCTCCTAATGACCGTGGACTTGTATTTGCTGAGTCCACTCGATGGAGAGAGAGAGAGAGAG
>ML178826.1:572554-599236 GCA_004369125.1 Pterulicium gracile
GCTGCGCTTGCTTGTTCATCATTGCTAGGTGCATTGCCTTGCTCTTCTAGTATATAAGTATTGCCTATTGGTTACCTGGTCCCCATCTTGACCTCTTTATTGTTGGGACCAGGTGCGTATCTAGTTGTCCTGTCTTTGTTACTGTGGCTATTTATTCTTTATCGTTGGGACCAGATTGTCTCTTGCTACGCTTGCGACATAGAGCGCAATGAAATGCTTCAAGCACTCTACATGAACAAGATAATGCACTCAGGGAGGTAGTATGACATATGCTGAGGCTTCTATGAAGCTCTGATGTAGCAAAGGAAGGAGTGCAAAGTAAACACACGAGCACCTGCAAATGTAGTACGTATGTTTTGCGCCTCAGGGAGAACAACAGCGTTTGCCATTGTCCTTCAACGCATGCGTTGGGACCCCGGATCTCGGCCCGGAGGGGCAGGAGTCAGTTGATCCGAAATTGATCGCAATCAAAATGTGTCCAAGGCTTCGGGTTCCCGTGCTGACTTGACTTGGGCTGTCCTCCTTCACCAGTCTGCAAGTACCTTTCTCTTTACAGATACATGTAGCAAGAATAGGATGACGAATGCACTTGTGTCCAATACACGATGAAGTGGAGTACGACACTCACCGTCAAAGTCTGTAGACTGTGACCTCTGCAATGCTGTACGACTACTTAAGAGACAGTGTTACTGCTAAGTAATACACCAGGCTATCAGCGCGACGTCTCATGAACAACAGAGAACCTTCCGCTGCATGCTTCCAGGGCAGATTCAAGTGCCTCCGTGCCCGCTGGCATCTTCAGCGCCGCTACAAGAGGCCAGATTACTGTTGACTCTGCGCAGGACTAGGCTTCCACCTTTCGCTCGTCAAGACACCCATGCTGGTAGTTGTAGTGTTTGGATCAGCCTGATGGGATGAAGATTCGCATCGCAGCGTTAAAATGGAACCCCATACGTAGAGTTGCTCAAAGATCAAGCGGGAGCATAGACAATGCGAAAAGAGATTGTCCACTCTGCTTGCTAGACGCGTGTCCTGCCCATGAAACTCGAAGGAGATGCATAAAACGGACGCGCAAACGTCAATTGCAGTTTCCCGAAGCCCGATGAACATCGACTTCACATCATGTCGCCGAAAGTGAGATGTAAATCACGCATCTTCTTTCCGCGGTGATGCTGAAGCGCGGGTTGTTGATGTGAGAGAAGATCGACACAACTAGTCGTCACTGCCATAAGCGCAAGTCGAGCCTGGAGTTTCGTTCCCAGGGACTGACGTGCACTGCCCAGTTACAAGCAGGAAACAAGCGACGGTCCAGGTCATCATGGAAGATTGCGGAACAGGATGTGTAGCAAGTACACCACTGACACTCAGCGCGTCGCGGTGGTTGGACATTATTTGGGCATTATTGGCCAAGTTTTTGCGGTTCACCGCCGGAGATGGCTACACAACACGGGCGTATCCGTCAAGAAACGTGCACCGTTTTGCCAGCGATTGTTAGATGACGGCGTTGCGAGATCCGCCGAGTTGTTTGCGGTCCAGAGGCCGAGATAGCAGAGACCGCATTCTTTGCGTACACTGTTGTAGTACGAGAGTTGTTCATCCGACCACCGACAAGTGCTCAACCAATACATCGCAAGCGTGGTACAGGAGAGGGAGGAGGAAGAGAACGGCGAAGTCGGCCTGCAGCCGGTCGCAAAGGGACACCGTGCGGACGAAAACGCGGAATTTGATCTGACCGTTCCGAAAGAGCCGGGATAGATAAATCATCTCATCCCAGCCGTCATCTTCACCATCTCTCCTACCACCATGTCCACCTCTCTCGACCACCTCAAAGCGACCGGCACTGTCGTTGTCTCCGACTCTGGCGACTTCGAGTGTGAGTATCTCGCTGCTTTTGCATCTTTTGGTTGATGGTGTCTGTGCTAGATGGACGTAAGAAATGCTGATAATCTTTCATCTTTTGTGCAGCCATCGATGTCTACAAACCACAGGTGCATCTTTTGCTTGTCTTTTAGGACGGAAGAGGCAATGCTTACTGAACTTTTCTTGTAGGATGCTACCACCAACCCATCTCTGATCCTCGCTGCTGCCGGAAAGGAGGGCTACCAGCGTCTCATTGACGTTGCCGTCAAATACGGAAAGGAGAAGGGCGGAGATGTCGAGGAGCAGGTCGATGCTGCCGTTGACCGTCTGGTAAGTCAAACCACCCTCAGATTCGTCATCTCGTTGACTGATATTCCATAATCTTCCCAGCTCGTTGAGTTCGGCAAGGAGATCCTTGCCATCATCCCCGGCCGTGTCTCCACCGAGGTCGACGCCAGGCTCTCCTTCTCAAAAGACAAGACCATCGCCAAGGCTAAGCACCTCATTGCCCTCTACGACTCCGTCGGAATCTCCCGCGAGCGTGTCTTGATCAAGATCGCCGCGACTTGGGAGGGTATCCAGGCTGCTAGGGAGCTCGAGCGCGACCATCAGATTCACTGCAATCTTACCCTCCTCTTCGGCTTTGAGCAGGCCGTTGCCTGTGCTGAGGCCAAGGTTACCCTCATCTCTCCCTTCGTCGGACGTGTGAGTACCCTTCTTCCTTCGTTCTGGATGAGGCGGGCGTTCTATTTTGGTACTGATGCGGTCATGGCTCCACAGATCCTCGACTGGTACAAGAAGTCGACTGGGAAGACCTACGAGGGCGACGAGGACCCTGGTGTGCAATCCGTGAAGAAGATCTTCAACTACTACAAGGCGCATAACTACAACACCATCGTCATGGGTGCCTCTTTCCGAAACGTGCGTCGTCTTCTCCCATTCTATCGCTACTCTTGTCTGTTGGTCTGTGTATCTGACTGAGTCATCACCTTGACCCACAGATCGGCGAGATCCGCGCTCTCGCCGGTGTCGACTTCCTGACCATCTCCCCCAACCTCCTGGAGGAGCTCAAGAAGTCCAGCGAGCCCGTTCCCCAGAAGCTCGACTCCAAGACCGGTAAGCACACCTCCCATCGTCCACTTACATACCGCCCAACTGATCTTCTTCTCTGTCTCTGTAGCCGCCAAGGCCACCGACGTCCCCAAGGTCACCTTTGTCGACGACGAGGCTGAGTTCCGCTGGTCTCTCCTCCAGGACCAGATGGCGTTCGATAAGCTCCACGAGGGTATCAAGAAGTTCGCTGAGGATGGCGAGGCGCTCAAGAACCTTCTCAGGAAGAAGATCCAGGCTTAGATTGTCTTCGATCGTTGCTACTGTCACGTTTATGGAGGAAGGAAGAAGTCGGTAAAACCAGATTATAGACGCTATTGTACATATGTGTAACATGGATATGTATTGCTTTCCTAACGCTGTTAAGGGAGCTCTTGTAAATGGGTTTGTCGGTGTAAAAGCGCGGGTTTGTACCCCTCAGAGGTAACTTGTTATACTTACGCGGAAGTAGCACAAAGTTCCATCCCGCGAATGCGACTTTGTATTCTGCTGTTGCGATGCTATCGGAGGAGCAGGTGGTGTTGTGCAAAACATTCAGGAGAAATTACATAGTGAGGAGAAATTACATAGTGAGGAGAAATTACATAGTGAGGTCGAAGGAGGTTTGATCGTGAAGGTTCGAACTTTCCGCAGCTGTTCTTTTGGTATGACTCATGCTTTTGCACTGAACTCTGGTTTAGAATATATTCCCAGTTCGACTCTGGGCGGGTCCCTAACTCCTTGCAGGAGAGACATGTTTTGTCGAGGTTTACCAATTTGGTCTTGGTAGTAGGTACACACGAGATGTTCCAAGTTACACTGTTACAGTAAGTTAATGAAATAATGTAACCCACTCGACTCTCGAGCGACCCAAGGTACGACGAATTGCGAGGAGTCACGCAATGAATGCTTGCAAGTACATAGTCCGCCTTTGCAAAGGTGGCTGACTTGCATCTCAGCGCGGGAAGGCGGTCCGCGACAACTTCCCTTCCATGTTGCAACCAAAACAATGACCATCACCTGCTGGTCGACGCTCAACTCTGAAAAGCAGCTCTACTCTGCAAGGAACAGCTCTTATTGCACCCATGACCACTATCCCAGACCTCTCGAGAAACCATATGATGCTGGTCGGTGTATTGGGCCCAATGCGAATGCTTTGAGAGCACACATCATTCTCCCACGACGGGCTTCTTCGGCGGCCTCCTGACCTTTGGAACCGTCTACTCACACAAGGTACTCACAACGCACACAAGGTACTCACAACGCGAAGCGCGGAGTCAAGAGAGGACAACGCATACGTCGCGTGCGGCTGCAGAAGCTTCTTGATCGACATTTAACTCGGTTCTTAGAGATGCTTCCGTGTGAGTCTTGTCTCGAAGCCTCTCTTTCTTCCTGTTCTTCTCTCGCTAATGGGTCCTAGAATCGCCAGGAAAACCTCTGCGGCCCTGTGTCTGCTACTCGTTGGACAGATTAGCTCAACTGGACTAACGACTACCAGCGCCACTGAGTCGTTGCGACTCTCCGAGTTGCCTTCGATTGATAGTACAACGCAATCAACCTTTCCTACCTCCAGCGACGTGTCCATCTCGCCGTCTATCTCGCCCTCTCCCACCTTTCAGACCATCTCGTCAACTTCAGATGTTACCCTCTCCTTCTCCTCAGATAGCATTTCGCTCTCGGACCTTCCGTCGTCCATTGCCTCCACGAGTTCTTCCAGCGCCGAATCGTCGTTGGAGACCAGTGTTAGCGATGGAATAACGAGCAGCACCAACAGCTTCACTGCGTCTTCCAGCATCAGCAGCTCTAGCGAATTAGCCCCACCGTCCAGCCCCACGTTGGATCCAGTCGTTGCGACCATGCGCGAGCGGAGACTGAGCCTCATCGTAGGCAATGTCGTCAACCCCGTCCTTCTCGCCAATGTGCCGCCCTCGGACATCGGTGCCTGGTCAGTTAACGTTCCTTCCTCTGTCCTCACTGTGACTAACGCATGCTTCACAGGCTATCCACAATCGACTCAGCAGGGAAATGGCCCGACACAGAGGTCAATTACGCGACAGGATGTGCGGCTTCGAGGGCGTTATGGCCGGCGTATTGGCATTGGCAACGACTGCTGGTGATGTCGGCCGCGTGGCATGGGGGAGTGCAGTTTGAGGGCGTAGAGCAGTGGGTGGGGAATGTTGAGCTGAGGGCGGCGATCGATGCGGCGATGACGTGGTGGTTTGAGAGGGACTTTGGGTTGGTGGATTGTTTGGTTGGAGGAGGTACGTTTTCGTTGTGCTTGTGCTCTCAGCATCTTCTGATTTGCCGTTGTAGGATCGACTGATTGCCCTTGTGGAACGCCTGGTTCGTGCTCCTCTTCGTCTAGCCGTTTCCTTAGCTTACAGACTTATCTTACACAGGGCTCTGGAATACGAACTGGTTCTCGAATGTAAGGAACACGGTAGTATCCTTAATCATCCTATCCTCATAATCCTACCCGTTTTAGACTATCCTCGTACCGAACATCGTATCTCAAGTCTGTCTGCTCGTCGACACCCCTCCTTCCCCGTCGCTTCCGAAGCTTTCCGAGGCGCAACTAGGGAACTGCACTCGGATCGTCCTTCGCTCCTATGGTACCTTCGACCACGGATATGGGTTCAGCGTTGGAGCGAATACGCTCGACATCGCGAAAGCTGGGATCGACGAGGGGTTGCTGATAGGCAATATGACCATGTGTAAGCATACTGATTCTCTGGATCACTATGGTACCGCTAGCTCACAATTGTTTGCCTCCAGTGAGCGACGCGTACAGGCGGATTCATCAAGAAGTGAGAACGATGACGCAGGTGAAGGACGACGGCATTCGTCCTGATGGAAGTTTTGGTCAGCATCGCGGGCTCATCTACAATGGCAACTACGGGAAGGACTAGTGCGTCTCACCACTTTTTCACTTGTCTTCTTCAACGAGCTGACCGATGGTCCGTGTAGTCTCAACGGCGTTCTTGATGTAGAGATCACGGCAGCATCGACACCATATGCAGCTGGCGAGGAGTCTATCGACGCAGTCGAGACGTTGGTGGACGGGGATAGCTGGATGGTGTACGAGAACTCGGAGACGGGAGTCGTTCATTGGGATACGAGTGTGGTGCCGAGGTTCATCATGTTCCCCGTCATCGATGGGCAGTAAGCCATGCCCACTCGGCGTTTGTGTGGAACCTCCCATGCTGATCCCCGCTTCGCCTCAGGGCGACTGCACGAATCAACTTGAATCTGACCAAGATAACAGTACTCGGAGAGCTGTGGAACTCGGGTATCATGCAAGACTTCGCTACGTCGCTGTCCGAAAGGAGTGGAGACGCCAATGCTGGGAGCTTGGTCGGCGAGCGCGTCTTCTACGCAAACGACTACATGGTGCGTCATCGCCGGTTGTTTGGTCTTACCGATGCTCATTGAACTACAGGTTCATCGTGGAAAGAACTACGTCTCAACGCTGAGGATGTTCTCGTCGAGAACCATCAACACCGAATGTGTCAATTCTCAGAATGTACGTGAGCCTTGTTACCTACTTCCTGCGCTTGAACTCATCCCACCTCAGCTACTTGGCTTCCATCTTTCCGACGGCACTCGGTACACGTACGTCTCAGGAGCAGAATACATCGATATATTCGCAGCATGGGATTGGAACCTCATTCCTGGCACCACCACCGACTACAGTAACACACCTCTCAACTGCGCTAAGACCGAGCACACCGGCGTCGAGCCCTTTGTGGGAGGGGTTACCACGGGCTCGACGGGCATAGGCGTCATGCGGTACACCAACCCCATGACTCGTCAGTTTGGCTTCCAGAAGGCGTGGTTCTTTCTCAAAGGCGACCGGGAACACGTAATGGTCAACAACGTAAGATCCCAGTCTTCCGCTCCAGTGCTCTCGATTCTGGACCAGAAGAAGCGCAAAGGTCCGGTGATAGTCGATGGGAGGGATGTCTCGAGCAGCTCGGAGTGGGAGACTGGTGGTTCTTCCCACGCGAAGCCTCTATCTCTTTGGCACGATAACGTGGGCTATGTCTTCCCGCGTTCGAGGGATTCCCCACCTGGGAATCCGTTAGTCGTGAAGGTTGGGGAGCGTTTCGGGAACTGGAGCACCATCGGCACCTCAAGTCAGCCTCCTTACACAGTGGACCTGTTCACGGCGTACTTCAACCATCAATCTCAATCTCTATCCAACTGGAGTTATACCTCCACGTCGTACACCACCTTCCCGTCCATCTCATCTCGCTCTTTCGCCTCTTTACTCAGAAACAGGGAACCCGTCGGTGTTCTAGAGATAAGCAACGATTCTGCTGCCTCGGCAATCTACGACAAACGTCACGACGTGCTGTACGTTGTCTTCTGGAGCGCTGGCGGAGGAAGTTTGGAGTATCCTTGCTGCGATGGCCGGACTGCGAGCCTATCGACTGATGTCAACCTGGCGGTGGTATTCGACACAAGGCAGGGTATAATTACCGTCGCTGATCCTGGGCAAAGTCTGAGCAATGCGCGCGTGGTGTTGAGAGGTCGGTGCGTTGGCGGCGAGAGGGTTCTGGAGATCCCGTTGCCTGTAGGTCCACTTGCTGGGCGAAGTGTTTCACGAAGTATCTATGGATCCTGAGAGGTGAGTGAGATGTTCGAATTTTGACGTTCTGAGCTGTACGCCACTACGTTTGCAGTGTCGTCCGCATAGTTCGGGGATGATCTTGCTACTTGCCAACGCTCGTTCGGAGCTTGATGTGGGATAGTTTTCTTGATGATCTGCAATGTATCATCGTCTGGCGACCTATCATGGGTGCACGAAGATCGTTTTTTAGTCCCCATTGGCTGGGCTGGCAGTTTAGTATGTAGGTAGCTGCTGTTCACACGTGTTTTCTCTGGGTTTCGAATTCAGACGTAAGTCAACACTGATAGGTCTTGTTAGTATCTATCGCTCGGCACTCAGTACTCAGCGCTCGGCTCGAACCTGAACTATCGCACTAGAGGCAAGCTTCCGAGCTTGATGGTGCACCTTCTCCGTTGGTCTTTTTGTTGAAATTACTCACTCCCAAGTAAGTATGATATGGCGCTTCGAACAGATTCAGAGTTCCGGATCGTGTCATTGAGTCCGTCGTCTGGAACACGCCGTGAAACATGGGAGTAAATGGCTTCTTTCCCACACCTAAGCGTCTGTGTAAACCTAGGTTTGTCCTGCGCAAGTATCGACTCTCGGCCCACTTTGCAGCAGTGCAACGTCGAGCGTCGTAAAACGTTTCTTTCAGGACGCCAGTTTCGCCACTACGGCTGTTATACGCTTCAGTGCGGCCGAGCAATGAGAACTACAGTCCTCCAAGTTCTTTCGACGTTCATTGGAGTCCGTCAGAATCACACACGCCTCGGGTCTGGGGATGGCTGATCCGCTTCGCGTTGCCTTGGGAGTTCGAATTTGCTGATGATCGCTCAGTACAGTAACATCGCTTTGCAGCGCGCCTGGGCGAGCAGTAGGATTACCAACGGCGCTACGTCAACGGTCTAGTTGTCCTTAAATAAGAGTCGGTGATCCTCCAACGGTTAGCCTCTTTCTCGCGCATCTACTATGCCAGGTATTGAAGATGTTGCACCCGTTCTTGCACCGCTCACTATTGGCATGATCTTGAGCATCTTCCTCTGCGGCACGCTATTCAGCCAGTGCTTCGTTTACACCCGAAGCTTTCCGCAAGATAGAGTCTGGATCAAACTCATGGTGAGAAGACTTCACTTACCATCTCGCTACTAGAGAATGCCATTAAATCTCGAACGTGCATGTCCTAGGTGTTATGCATCAGGTACGAGAATTATTAACTGTGGGTTCACGCTACATACGCATTGGAGGCTCAGCAACATCGCAGCATCTTGTCCCTGGCTCATATGCTTCTCATTGCCGCCTCCATCTTCACTATTACAGTCACATCGTTTGGCGATATCGGGCTGGTGGATAGGGCACCTATTTACTTGGAAGTGGCGATTCTGCTATCATTGTTCGTCGATATGATCTGTCAGGTGAGATGCTTTTGCAATTGCAAGTCCATCTCGTCGTTTCCTCTCGCCAGTGATTTACAGTCGCGATGATGATATCGTCTCAGGTCTTCTACGCTGCCCGCCTGTGGAAGCTTTCAGGACACCGGTGGATGATGTGCATCGCTTTGATTCTCATACTAGGAAAAGCCGTCACAGGGCTCCTCTTGGTTACTCAATGGCTCACAGTACACTCCATGGGAACATTGTTACGTCATTGGTCTTGGGCTCAAAACGCGACGCTGACCTTTGCGACTGCCGGCGATACCTTCGTTTCGGTGTCTCTGAGCTACATTCTTTGGAGGAAGCGAGTTAATGCAGCGTTTACCAGGTGAATACAACCCTTGGACTATTATCGTCAGCGACTCAGCGCTGTACCCAATCAACTCAATCAAAGGGATACGACCAAGCTCATCGATCATCTTATTGAGTGGACAATTCGTATGTTGTCGGTTGGGGCTCACCTCGTCTCGAGTTGTAACTGATGCACACGATGAAAGAAACCGGACTCGCCATAGGGTAAGCTTCCGCGCGGCCTCTCGTTCCTCAAGATGATGTGACTCGACTAACCTGCCCTGCGCAGTGTCATCACGGTGACAACTAATATCTCTGTAAGCTGAGGTTTTACTTTTGCGCGCTTTAGAAGATCTAAGATGCTTAATCCCACCTGGAATGCAAACAGTTCATTACGATGCACCAGCGTAACTGTAAGCTCCTTTTCCATGTACGCTTTGCACAAACCAGAGGAGATTTTGCTGATATATATCTATTTGGGCACCAGTGACCTGGCTAGGAATCCACATTCTACTTCCATCGGGTGAGCCACCCGAGTGTCTGTTTAATTGGGCTAGTCTGAACCATGTCGATGATTGCTTTCAGTATACTCCAACTCGGTTATGATCTGCCTCCATCGGCGTACCATTCTCAAGAAAGCCGGACCAAACAGTGATCCAAATCTGCTCACCTACTCCTTCCATGGAGCTCCAACCAGCCGTGCATCACATTTGGAGCACAGCAACACCGTGTTAGAACTTCCTGTACAGGTAGGTACATCACCGATCTCAATCGGCAACCGGCAGCTTTACACCTCACAGGAATTCGCTGCGTGGCAGCGTGCAAATCTCAAAACTGCTTCTACAAGAAGCCCAGCTGTAAACGGCAACACATCAATTCCCCTTGAAAGCTATCCCGCTTCTGCTTGCGGTGATTGCTGGGTCAAGCGAGCCGATCCTGCTCTTCCAAGAGTAATGTTAGCATCTGCATGACCTCACGATCGAGTCCATTCGGGAAGATTTCAAAGATGTTATATTATATTACATGCATACATATGCAGATAACAACGTGCTCGGAGTTTATGTTTAGTCTGTTACATCTTGAGCACTGAAAAACGCAACTAAGCCACGTAGAAACATCACCAGAGCCGCTCCCGAAACATCCTGTCGAGATCGACCGCTAGACCAATGTCACGTAGGAAAGTGCGTTCCATGAACTCCTGCGCGTGGTCGTCATCCTCTATTACAGCAATGTCTGGATTGCAGTTAGTGATACTTAAAAGTCAAACAACGGCAAAGTAGCAACGCACCTGCCTCGCTTCCTGTGCCTTCCTTTGTCAGCGTGGACCCTGGGCCCCCAATCACCAATATGAATCCCGCTTCACAAGACTGGTCGTCTTCAAGCACATTCGAGTTGTTACTCCGAACCATCCCCTGAGCCAATGTATGGTATGTTTTCCAATTTGGTCGTTTGAGCGCCGATACTAGACTTTGAACATTGGAAACCATTTGAGAGAATGGCAACTGTACATCAGTGGCAGCAGTAGGAGGGAGTATTGTATAGTGGCGTGTGCTAGAGACAAGCCGCGAGCTCTCCCAAGTAAGCCGGCCTTCAAGCTTGAAATGACAAACCTGAGAGGCAAAACGGATCAGCACATGTACTTTGTGAGAACTTGATGTATAACCACCATATCGGAGAAGGATGCAGAGAAGTCTGACTGATGGTCACTTTCGTAGAACCTGGTACAGGTGTATCGACACGTCAGCACCATGTGAGAGGCTTCAACGTCTTTGAGGCTTGCATTGATACAAAGGTGGAGCACTTTTAGGAGCTGTGAAGCGTACATCGATGCGACGACGTCCATCTTCAGAGGCCTGCAAAAATCCTCGGTGTCGCCCCTGTCCGGCCACTTCAGAAGCAGCCAAGTATGGACTGCTACCATGTCGCGGAAATGCAGCCATGTATGTGATGCATACTCTCCACAGGCACTATCTCCAAGCAACTCGCTTCTTCTTGCTAAAGGCTTGGTGCAGCAAAAAAAGTAACGAGCCCCTGTGAGATCAAAGGAATGTTGACAAGGCCCCAGGATACCACAAGTGGTGATGAAGTCCATGTCCTGCTCCGCGGGATCATGAGAAGAATTCGACGCCAAAACAGATAGTTCTATCTGAAGATCCTGAAACTTGACTCGACTGAGAGACTTCGCTTCAATAAGAAGCTGGGGAATAACAGCAAGAACACGCTCTTCAGTCATGAGAGCAAGCCCTTCATCTTCCCTTGATAAGAATGCCACGCATGGCAGCCGGCTAAAGGTCTCCATGTTGGGAATGAAAGGAAAGTCGGCGGAGGAAAGATGATTGATGGAAAGCTGAGTAAATATTGGGATGAATTGGAGTCGACGACAGTCTGTTTGGTGTTCGACGCTGGCCGAAGTTCATATTCCATGCTAGTAGGCGTGGAATTGTTAGCATGATTGCAACGTACCGCTAGTCAGCGGGAAAAACGGCTTCCCACACTTGGTGAGGGGATTGGGTTGCATCCAAGCTTCCCTATATACGACGCTTGCGTGAAGTACTACAATCTCTTGTGGCGCCCAACCCTCATGTGCCAGCGTCAAGTCAAGGCTGGGAAGATAGTGGAGATGCATACATTAAGTCAGCAGCGCCACGAAAAGCTAAGGATAAGTACTGACTCTTGCTCGCGCTGCTCCGTGACATCTTGAACCTCGCGGCCTAGTGCATCCTACCAGCTCTTGCACTGAGTAACAAACTTAACCAGGGCGCATCATCGAGAACGTCAGTCGTTAACTTCATAACAGAACACCGCAAGCTCGAGCGCACCTTCTCTTGCTCCGCAACCAGCCTTTTTCTGCTCGCCACCCACTCCTCAGCTTTCGGAAGCGAGGCCCTATCCTGATGTAATCCGGAGTAAGTACGAGCGACCTCCTTGAACTCGGTGATGGGAAAGAAGTGCTCCACGCAGTCACCGAAACAGTCAAGGTGACCGAGATCACGGTGTGCGTTGAAGTGAGCTCCCGGACATCTACACGATGGGATTAGCTTGGCTATCTCAGTCGTTGCGGTGGTCCGGTTGGATCACGGAAGGTGAGTGGTAACCGGACCGGTGACCTCGCGCGAAGTTCTGCAACCCACCTTCAACTCACAACCACCATGTCTTCAACAAAAACTTTAGAATGGATCGCTCTGCCTGCAAACGAACTAGAGCTTTCTAGTCAACCCAAGTCAAGCTCGACCACGTGCGCTTTGTTGGAGGATTTCTTGGGGTTAGAGAAGCAGAGAATCTGGGTGGCGTCGAGATTCTGGGTAATACCCTTCAATAAGGCTAACGCAAATAGACTACCAGATTCATTTTCTGTGCGACGCCGCATTCGTTGTGCATGAATTATGATCACATATTCTGCTACTCTAGTATCCATTGTCCATCTGACGATAACGCTGGCCGTACTCGTTACCTCCATTGACGTCTGCGTTCTCGGTGTATTCCTGAACACAAGTCCCTTTGTCTCCCTCTTCACCTTCCACGGGAGCAGCATCTCCTTCAGGCAATCTAGCCGTCCCGCCTCCTTCAAACCCATTTCATGGCGCACCGCCCGTCGCTTCACGGGATCCCTGGGACTTGGGCGCAGCAGCGATGGTATCCAGCTTAGCCTGGATCACCAGTAGCACATTTTGAATCTCAAGGCTGCTCAGTGGAGTTGCGATCTGCCCGATGCGCTCGTTAATATATTACCTTTGGGTAACGGACTTGAGACTCACAGGATCCGCAACTTCGTCATTGGCGGGGTCGGCCACCTGTCCAGCATCGGCATCTGCCTCGCCCTCGTTCTCGTCGATTTCCACTTGGTACGGGTTATACTGAAACGTCGTAGTACCTGGGTTCTCGAGGCCTTCGACCTGACTTTTGAGTGAGCATGTGTTATTGTTATACTGCAAGGATATGTGAGCTGCGCGTCCTCGGTGATACATAGAGCCAGCAACAATGGAATGGGCTCACGTTCCGATACCATCCCTCCAGCAAGCCACCCGCAAAACTGACTATCTGAATCTCTGTGTCCAGGCGTTGGGACTTCCAGCCCCTGAGTAAGGATTTCATACGATCATGGAAGTCTAAAATGACATTGGCGATGGTTTGGGATATGCCGCTCCAGTGATTGCTTGTGAGGTAGGACTTGGAGCGAGCAGCGGAAGTGATAAATTCTAGATGCTTGTTGAGGATCTGCGCCATTAGAAATGTTACTCACTAGCAAAAAATCGAGACGAAGGTGAGTAGACTCTTATGTGTACTCTAGATGCTGAGAGACACCGGTACCTGTTCAATTCTATACGTCGGCTGACCAACGACCATCTTGATATCGGAGGGATCCATAATTACCCATTTGTATCTCACCATGTTAGTTGCAATCACCTGCTCTTGCTCGCTCCAAACCTGCTCGCAGAGCGCCTCAAGGCCAGAGCCCGAGTCCGATAAGTTCGCGCTTGAGTAGTCGGACCTGACCTCGTCGAAGTCCAGATAGTCGTTACAGCTCGTTAGGCTGCGAACCAAGTCGAGTGCGTAGATGTAGGCTTTGCAGTCGAGATTCCCTTCGGCGACAAAATGTTGGGACACCTCGTGAATCGCAGCAAGTGCGCTGTCTATCCGATTAGTGTAACTACAGATGGGTGATCAGTGTTTGCCTGATCTCATTCCACGAGGTAACGTACTGCATGTTATCACGAGGTAACGTACTGCATGTTATTCAATTGCCATCCAGTTGCCCCGCTGTAGGTGTTGAAGTGAAGGATGTAAGAGAGGTTGAAGTTTGCGACGAGCTACATACACATGCGCTTACAGTGCGAGGATCTTCGGTGCCTGCCAGTCGACGTGAGACTTGCTCATGAAGCGATTGATCTCATGCACAGAGATAAACCCGCTTCCGTCTCGGTCAATTACATCGCCCATCGAAGAATAGTCAAATGGAAGAGCGGCAGAGCTAAGTGAACGGCGCATGACAACGGCCTCGAAGCAGTGTAAATGACATACACATAACCCTTGAGCATTGAGAGGGTTTACGTTGAGAGGTGTTTCGATATTCAGCCAAACGTGAGCAGAGACGTACATATGGTCTGCTTGTATTTGATATGGTACACCCTGTGCAATCCTGCATCAGACCTCTGCTTTAGTGTGTGATGAATCAAAACTCACTCCGCAAATGCGCCTTCGCGACGACTTGGTTCAGCGCGCAGATGTCTAAGGAGTCGTAATGGCAGAAGAACTCACCAAATTGTTCCATCCAAAGCTTCATCTCGCCCAGAGCGTCCATGAGAGCCTCTTCATCGGCATGCTCCGCTTGTATGTACTGAAGAACAGACACGGCGCTGTCTGCATCATTTCGAGATGTATAGAGAATATTACGTCAGCAATGTTCTCGTCGTTGTCTCTGCGGTCAACTTCGAGCTTGACGAGAGCCTAGTGACGAAAAAGACCGTGAGTCACTACCAGATTGAGTCGTTGTTTCCTAGCACCCGCTTACCTTTGCAACAGCCACGACTGCCTATGACCAGAGAGATGAGCTGGAGCGCGTGGATCGAGATTCGCTGTGTAGCTGTACCGTACCTTCGACATGGGAGTAAGCTCCGCCGCTCTCTCGATCACTGCAATCACCTGCTTCGCGCATAAGAATACTTTGGAGACGCGATCCATAGAAGTCTTGGTATTGAAGTCATCAGCCGTTCCTTCAAGTGGTCGTCGGCGCGGGAAAGAGTGCACTGGTGCTTACCTTTCGCCTCTAGATTCAACAAGCTACGTGCTTTCAGAAGTGCCTGGTAGGCTTCGTCTAAACGCAATAAGAAGGTATTTCAGATAAAACTGATGTCAATTGATAGCATGTGAACGTACCTTTTGCGCTCGGGTTTCTCATCGTAGTTTATTGAGAGCTGAGTTGTTGTGGAGGATGTATGTTGGGTTGGATTGATTGTGGTCCTGAAAAGAATCGACTCGATTATTATAAGCACCCCCACTGTATGCGCACGGATCTCTTCGTTTCGTTTGCCTCGAGTGCTAGTGTAGGAAGCTGTGCTCCCGTGGACGGGAGTTAACTGGCATGATGATCACCCGGGCTCTTGTTGCTCGTGGAAGATTTGCTGAGAATAACGGTGCAATTGTGGAAGACTGAGTTGTGTAGCTGACGATACGAAGATTCATCACTTGTGGCGTCCGAGAGTGGCCGATTTAAACACCCTACACCGCTGGACTGATGATGAGATCCAACGAAATTGAAGATGGAAGACTTCATCTAGCAGCTGACCGCGCGGAAAAAAAACATAGTGTGATACTGACGCACGAGAGCGGCCAACACGTCTGGGCGGCAGTCTTCTACCCATCTTTATAGAAGTATCAGATGGAGAATTCGGAGATATCGTCTAGCATTCAGTGCGGCTTCTCCGATTAAGGTGTCCCTGGGCCTTCACAGCTACACATGAGTTGTTACATGGCGTTATATTTTTAACTACATACCTTGGCAGCGCTAGGTGACCAGTGTCGACACATTGCAGTGTTTAATTGAACGTTGCTTCCTCCCGGAGGGATCATAGGTGCATTCGCACACGCGGCCTCAGCGACTACTAGTGAGTCCATAGTTGGACATTACAGAGCACAGGATGTTAGGAGACAACAATTTGAGAAGTGGCGGTATGGCTAAGAACCATATTCCAAAGATACGGTCCCGTTCGAGCTTGCCTTCGTGGATAGCTGCAGTGTCTGAGATCTCTATAGCATGCGAGCGCGAAGAAGCAAATCTGACTTTCCTCCCTCCTACCTTCTCAAGAACGCCGTTAACCTGACAATGTCCTAGAGATTCTGCTAGCAAGAATCATGCGACGAGAAGGGCGAATGGTTGGTCATGTTGGCTGTACAGGTCCGAAAATTCCAAACTGGTTGAAAGCTTCCGCCGCCATCCCAGTACCAAGGGTTTTGGATCCTTAGAGATACCGGTTTACATCTCGGCTTCCTATACCTCTAAATCATAACCACGATCGTCTCCTTCCAACATGCCCACCGCGCCCTCCCACCTCACCGCCGCCTTCACAATCTACAAGCTCGCCCCCGCTCCTGCGCTTTCGAGAAAATGATACAGCAGAACAATAAGGAGACGAATCCACCGACAGAGAGAGCAGAGTGCATCTTTTTGCCTTTGCGGTGGAGGAGGAGATTCCAAATGTATAGAGTATTCAGACGCTTGCGAAGGCTGAGGACGGGCTTAGGAAGAGTCGGATTAGATCGTCGTAAGATTTGAACCAGAGGGTTACTGCGATGAAGGCTGAAAGGAGATGTAGGCGCATGAGAAGAGGCTCGAGGGTCTCGAACCGCGATACTGGTAGGAAAGCGTTGTGCGTCTGTGGTAGCAGCGAAGTTGTAGTCAATAATCGAGTGCGATTGCCCAGCTGCTCAAGTAGATCCTTGTAGTCAGAATACACATATTCGTCTCCGAGCACTCAGTACTCAAATGTAGAGCAAGATGTCCAGTGAAGTAGACTGTAGGAGCACGCATCGAAAGAGTGCACTACTGAAGTAGCGTCGAACCAGATTCTAGAGCGACTCCAGAGGGGTGTAGAAGACACGTTCTAGTACGCCTGATGGCAAAGCATGGGTGGAGCTAGGAAGAGTTTCTGATCACGAACAGAGGAACGACGAGGAGGTGGTGGTACCTGGCAAAGGCTGGAATCGGGCATTGAATCCGTCTCGGCCGAGGCTCTCGTCGTGAACCCAGTCGCTGCGAATGTGCCATTCACCGACGACACTGCTCGCCCACACCAAAGCAGGACGAAGAGAGAAACGCATCAACATAAAAGAATCACTACGGTACTATGTATACAGTCTGGGTTCGAGTCTGAGTTGCAGAGAAATTGGATGAAGAACGTCGTTGGAACTTGGGAGTACGGAAGCGATGAAACCAAGATAGAGATTGGACTGGAGATAGAGAAGGACTTGAAGAGAAAATGAAGAGGAGGAGATAAAATTGTAGAGAAAGCGAGAACCCCCGCGAGGCAGATGGATGAGATGAGAAAAGGGACGGAAAGAGGACTTGTAGAGGGAGAGTGAAGACAACTTGGGAAGAGCAAAGTCCATCGCAACGACCCGACCTATAATGAAACCAGTCCACACTCAAGCCCTCCCGCCAACCGCATGCCTCACTACCCCTCCGCTCTCCTCACTATCCTTCACCTCCCCATCCACCACCATCTCCCCGCTCCCCCTCCTCCCACCCCCATCCATCTCAACATCATACCCTTCCTCCTCCTCCACACACTCCCCCCTCCCTCTCTCCACCACCGTCGACACCCCACCACGGCGTCTAGGTCCCAACCCACCAAACTCCGTCTCCACCTCCGTCTCCACGCCCGGCTCAACATGCCCATGATCACGCACAGAAGTCCCCAGCATACCCACGTCCTCTCCATCCGTCCCATTTCCACCCCCATTCGCAATCGGCACCCCATCCGGAACATCCTCGTCTTCCTCCGAGATCCTCCCCCCCTCCGCCGCCTCCTCCGGATTCGCCTCGGCAAACGCCGCAAGTTCCTCATCCAACTCATGCTCCACGTCTTCTTCCAGATCCGCAAACGTTCGGCAGAGCGGGCATGAGAACGCTGGGTAGTGTGTGACGATGATGGGGCGGATGCATTTGTAGTGGAAGGTGTGGGAGCAGGGGGCGAGGAAGAGGGCTTGGCGGATTGCGACGGGGAAGAGACCTAGAAGAGATTTGGGGTTAGTATATGCGTGCAGAGAGGATGGGTGATAGACCGGGCGGAAGAGTGAGGAATGAAAGATTCCGAAGAGATGAAGAGCGATGAAGACGGAAAAGGACATCCACCGAGAGAAGGAAGCGCCGCCATGAAACATGTAGACAAAGGAAGACGCTGGGCTAGGGAAAGAGAACGCCGCAAAAGGTTCCGAACAGCATTGTGCGAGAAACGTGAGGCGATGGTAAATCGACAGCAGAGACAAATTCGAAGAAGTAACTGAGCAGCTCAGCGAAAAGCACCTCGAAGTGAAGCATAGAACGTTAAAAGAGAGAACGTCGCTCAGATTGAATCGACCTTTGAAGATGAAAGAACTGAAGGCGAAAGCAAGAACGAAGACAGCAAGGAACGTGACAAGAAGATCGCGGCGACGATAGGGAAAGGATGGCTCGGAGACAAGCAGGAGGAACGCAAAACCAAGAGTATGAATCGACCGCAAATAAAGATGAAGCCAAAAAGAACGAGCCCAAGCCTAAAAACACAGAGGCAAAGGTGGTGAAAGGTCGGGAACCACTCACATATACAACAATCCGGCAACCCCAAGCCCACAACCTTGCCATTCCCGGCCTTCGCAGCAGCCTCCTTCACCTTTGGCCCTCCATCCTGCAAGACCGCGATCGCCTTGAGATTCTTCATCGCATTCGTGCTGCAGACACCATCATCATCAGTCTTCGTCCACAAAAGCCAGCAAAAGAAAGAAATGTACTTGAACGTATTCGGCGCCCTCTGCCAATCCCTCCCAATCTCGACCCTAATCTTCACACACTTATATATATCCTCCGTCCCCCCCTGATAATCCACCCCCAACTGCACCACATCCCCATCCCTCACCACAAACCCCCTACTCTCCTGCCCCGCCAAACTCAACCTGACATGGTTCAAAAACGTTCCACTGCTACTCTTCGTATCCTTGATCCAGAACTTTCCCTCCTGGTCTACCCAGATCTCCGCGTGTGCGCGCGAGACGACTTTTGAGCGGAATGCGAGTTTGGAGGAGGAGGTGGCGTTGGCGAGGGAGGCGAGGCCTTGGCCGGAACGGTCGGTGAAGCGGCCGATGCGGAGGACGGGGTCGCCGGATTTGACGGTGCGGGTGATGGGGTCAAAGCGGAGGGAACGGCGGGATTCGAGTTGGGGGACGAGGCGGATGCGGTGGATGGGTGGGCCGCCAATGACGGCGGGGGGTGTGGTGAGGCCTGGGGTGGAAACGGTGGGGGTGGGGAGGGCGGTGGTGAGGGATGCGCCGCTGGGGTGGGTGGAGATAGGGAGAGGAGCGGTGGGGGTTGGGGCAGAGGGAGTGGCCCCGCCGACGTTGTTGGCTGATCTTCGTCGGCGGAGGATCTGTGATAGACCTTGTGGACCTGTTCCGCCGTTGGACATGTTGTTGTTGTTGTTGTTGTTGTTGTTCGTGCTCGCACTCGCTGGTATGTTCGAGGAGGAGTGGTGGTGGTTGCTGTTGGGCGATGGGTGACGATGGTGCGGTTGTGCTGCTCCTGGTGAAGTTGGGTGAGGCACTGCTCCAGAAGCAGCAGGCAAGTCTGGATCTGTGTTGATGCTCGGTAATTGAGCAGCCCTAGGTCTGGCACGAAGGAAGGAGGAGAGGATGTTGGAACGGAGTGGAGGAGAAGAAGAAGAGTCGCCCCCTTCGTTGTTGTTCATTGTCCCTTTCTCGATGGATGGCGTGACCTAGAGTTTAATCACAGCTACTCTGACTTGACTCCTGATTCAGACCGTCTTAGTACCGCAGCAGCAACCGTTGCCTTGTGCTTCCTTGGACAGGAAATGAAGCGTCGTCGTTAGATGGAAAAGACAGGGAGTTCGAGGAGGTGATAGCAGCGGAGGAAGAAGAGGGATGGATGGGTCGGACAGGAACAGCAAAATGGTGGCTTGGAGGGATGTCGGTGAAGAGCCGGATCCAGTCTGATGAATCAGATCAAGCACTCTCTCTTCTTCCACTCAAAATCCTACTCCTTCTCCATCTCCTTATCCTTCAAACCATCCATTCTTCTACCGAACTATCAGTCTATCCGATGGCCATGCCCTTCCTGGCCTCTACTCGCTCGTCGTCAGACAAGGTCTTGCCAACCAATGCTTCCGACCTCCGCAGTCAAGTTGATCCGACCTCTTGATGCGTCGTCCCCTATGCCGCAGTGCCCCTCTTTCAGCTAGCTGAGCGTCTTCAAGGCTGTACTCACGACGCACTAGAAACCTCTCCGACTCAACAGCGCTCTCACGTCCTGCCGTCGTCTGCATCAGGCACATGCTCTTCTGAGCGGACCATAAGAAGCGCATCACAGATGTAACCATCGCACGCTGATATCAGAATCAAGCCACTGGGAACGCATCATAACCTAGACCTTTCCTCGAGCAGGGTCAAGCGACTGGGAAACTAGCTTTTAGCTCATCTCGGGTATATATACCACCAGCGCTTTGCTCTGCCAGGTTCATGCTATGTCTATGTTTCGTCTCTGCACTAGTCCAGACTGAAGATCCAGTTGAGCTCAGAGCTCTACTGCCGTGTCGACGCTAGCGCTAGATGCCGGAAGGTATTTACAGGCCACATGGCCGGACCGTACGGACACTACATATAGCTGTAGACGACAACCACCCCCATCCGACGTCCAAGGCGTGTCAGTCTCCAGCTTTCCAGCCTGTCAGCTCATGTCCCGAACTGTTCAACTTCGTACTTCGTCCGCTTTTGGTTCCCGATAACTCGTCGTTATGCTGCTGAACACAGTTTACGAGCTCCGCCTCGCACATCCAAGAGCATGCCACGCAGCCACTCTACTTCAACTTGCTAGCACACCCACGTTCGTCTTTCAAGCCCATAAACTACAGTCCATATCTTCCACGTCAACCCCGTCTACGCGTCAGTGTAGCCGGACACGATTGACCTCGAGAGCGGATCGATAGTGTCGACACTCACTCGCAATATACTGGACCACTATGCGCACAGCAGACTCACTTCCTACCAAACCCTCGCCCGTTCTTCACCGTGTCAAGTATCGAGGCTATCCCAGATCTCGGGGGTACGTTACAACGACATCGACGGCTGGCTACTAGTACACTTCTCCCCAATGTGGCCGCCCGAGTTCGGACCCGCCGACACTTCTTCCATCCATCACTTCTGCACGGTCACTTTGAACCTCCAGCCACGTCTACCGCAGAATCTAGTTCAATGCCAATGTACATGTTATTATCGGTCGTGGTGGGTTGAGCTCAGAACGCTGATTCACCAGGCCGCTGACTATTGATACCCGGCACGTAAGACGGAGGCCTATCCATCGCATCCACGCGTTCGGTCAACGCTCTCACCACATCCCTCAGCCCGGGGTCGTCGGTGCGCGAGCTCGCCTGGACATCGTCCTCAGTGTTGGAGTTCGCGGAATAGGTGATCTCCTCGTTGGATGGTGATGGCGAAGTCGTGACGGTGTGGGTGTGATCTGGTTCGACGTGCAGATGGGACCCGTTGTTTCGAGACGGTATAGTGAGTCGTGGATCGTGGTATGATTTCATGTACGGAGTTACCCCTGCGGGGGTAGAGTTTGGATTTATAGTGAGACCAGATGAGCCGTTGGGCGTGTGATCGATGTCCACAGCAGGGGAGAGCGAGGAACCCGTTGCGGGCGCAACTTGATGAGTTGCATATGGGTTGCCATGTTCGATCCTGGGCTGGATTTCTAGGTGAGTGAGCTCCAGATTAGCTCTCGTCTTTCGTATGTGCATTATCATAAGTGGCAGCTCACCTCTTCGTTGCTCACTACGTCGACGACGACGATAGAACCAGAATATGCCCACGATGAGTACGACCACGACGAGTAAACCCATCACGGTTCCGACGATCGCAGTAGTCGAGATTGTGTTCGAGACTTTGTTGAACATGGCCTCCGTATCTGGGAAGTCTTCTGACGGGAAGTCTTCTGACGGGAAGTCTTCTGACTGGAACTGTGTTGGGGATAATATGCGTGAAACGGTAGGATTGGCGGGGTTCATGGAATTGGTCTGCTTGTGGAGTGAGTTGTTCAAGTTGCTGCAGTGTGATAGTTGGTGAAGGAGAGGTTAACGAAGACAGTACTTCGAACAAAGACCTGCTTTATTATGTGTGAGCATTCGATACTTGACACTCATCCCGCATTTCATGGAGCATCACTCCAACGGGAGAAGATCAGAGTAAGGGTGTAATAGCACAGGAAAAGATATATTATCTACACCCGTTCGGACCCTCACCCGGATTTCAGTACAGTACTGCAGGTCGGTTCGATCCAGGATTACCACGACGAATAGAAACCGGTATCACTACCAATGTAGTTTCTCTGATGATATAAAGGTTGGTACAGTACTTAGAGCTGAAATGCAAGGGCATTGCGCAGCTTTACGATGGAATCCCCGCCGGCCCAGCCTGAGTTGACCACGGCATGTTCAAGGAGCTGGCGGTACAGATGCAACGGGGCTAGACAAATTAACCCGCCGAAGCTTAATTATAGATGCCGAACCGAGTTCACAATCATTAGGTCTTGCAAAGCTCCAACTCCAAGCCGGATCTCGCCAGGACTCGAGGCTGTGAGGGCGAGGTAGTGCAAGGTGTGAGGACGAGCAAGCGCGCACCTGCGGCTGATGATCGATCACTGATGCATGATGCGATCGCAGTGGTGAGGATGGCAGCACGTGGCACACGGGAGTGATCGAACAGTGCTCGGAACGAAACGGCGGTGCTCACTGATCAAGGCGAGCTTTCAACACCGCGTTTGGACGAGGGGAAGAAAGAGGTGGAATCCACGGGGTGCTGCATGTCCAATTTGCTGTTTCGACTGCTCATCACTCGTTTCTCGCGACCTCAGCATGCTTCATGCGTTTTCTGTGTTCTGAAACCCATTCACACACCCCAGCTGGTACGAGAACCAGCAAGTGAATGGAACACGTCGCAGGTGCAAGTCGCTTCTCGGAGACACCGTCCCCACCCCAAACCTCAAAGCATGTAGTGCTCGTCGCTAAATGAACCTAGTAATTGCTGATACCATACGTACACCTAGAAGAGACCCCAGAGAGAGGGAGCGCGCGCTCGAGAAGGTGTAGAAAGCCACGACCGTCGATTGAGAAATAGAGCAAGGTTGTAGACGAAACTGAGGTTTAAAGTCGAAAGCTAATACTCCGCACCAGTACACTGAGAGCACACACAGTGAACTATCTGAAGACTCAGCGACAACTCAGCGACAATCATATTGTACTTGGATTATGGTGAAATGTAGAGAAATAATATGGAAGTTACTGTACTTAGAACTTGAACCCGCCTGCAAGCCCCATCACATTGTCCGGATCGACGTCGTGCTTGATCTCCCTCAACCTCGCCACATTAGGACCATATATCTCCTCCAACGTCGTATTGGGACCAGCGGAAGCGGTGTACTCGTATCTTTGATCAGTGCTGGCAGGATACTGACCTTCCGCAATTGCCAGCTCTCTCCACTTGGCTCGTAGTCGCACCAACTCGTCACGAATGACCTGATCGTGAGCCGCATCGTCGAATTGGGCCTGGACGTACGAGGGCAAGAGCACGAGGTCGCGGTTCGGGGGCCAAGCAGTTTCGAAGTCGTTGGACTTGAAGGCGTCGCCTAGCAGAGGGAAGAAGGTAGCGTCCACGTTCACTCCTGAGAAAGGAGCGATTTTCTTGGCTGTAGCCTGCGGAACACGAGATCAGCACGGCTATACTAACACTCGGAGGAAACAAAGGCGACGTACCTCTGTATCCAAATAGATCTGACGCATCATGTTCGCAGTATATCCTAGAGCGTGTGTGCCCTCTGCAAAGATACTGCGGCGAATAAAGGTGCATCAGTTATCTGCGCCAGAAAGAGAAAGTTTACAACGCACCGCTTGCCCGTGCGTTTTGGCGGAGCGTACGTCTGGATGAAGGAAGAAAGAGTTCTGCCAGCGACTACGCTGTTAACGATGGTCGGTATGGCCAAGAATTTGTCGAAGATGCCTGGTGGTGGGTTGGGAGCATTGTAGTAAACCACTGCGAGCATTGCGGCCTGTGGACACAACGCTTGAGGAAGAGCTCGTACACATAGACGTGAGCAGTTCACGTACCTGGCCTGAGGACTGGATTCTATACCCAGAGAGGACAGCTGCCTTAGGATCCGTTTGCTGCTGGAAATCCAACATCGCGTCGATGAACAATTCAAGCTGCGCCCCCGAGTAAGCCAATTGACCTCCCTAGCGTGGAACGTCAGACGAGATCATAACCGACTGTAGTGAAGCGATGCCAACGTACCCACATAGGCCCCTGCGGGTACGTTCTCATGGTGAACCGAGTGACGATACCCTAAACGTAGACAACACTCGTTAGCAATGTACAGGAGGGAGCAGCAGTTCCAGCTCACGAAGTTATTCCCTCCACCCTGATGGACAGAACGGTGTCAGCCTTGAACATATGAATGGGAAGAAAGACGTACCTTCAATGCAAAGAAAAGGTCAGGTTGATCTTCTTCGGTCACCTCAGTGAGGTCGCCGTTCGGCAGGACCAATTGGTAGCCAACAATGTTGTCAACAGTAAGACCATGCGCCTGCGTAAGCCAGGACCACCCTACAAATGGGAATGTCGATACCGATGAGACGATGTAGCCAACAGACGGGAATGACGCCCACGTACCCCCAATAAGCGAGAGACCTCCAACGCCGACGCCGTAGTCACGTCCACCAGCGACTGTGACGTTGTACTGCTGAAGGTCTATCAAGTCGAACGTTAATGCCCAACGGCCACAGTCTCGAGATGATGAGACCATACCTGTATACACCTCACCCCAGTCTAACCCCGCCCCGACGTCCGCAAGCTGTTCCTCGCCGTGGTAGGTGATATCGGAAAATCGCTGCATAGCAATATGCACTCCTTTCGTTGACGACGAGCCCGGAGTCGTGTTGTGCCCTCCTCCCTTCACTGCAAACGGTGTCGAGGTCGAGGCGACGACGCGAAGCTGGTGAAGCTACAGTCAGTGACATGCTGCGTACTAGGCGTAGAGACACTCACGATTTCTCCCACGTCTTCGGGGGAAGCTGGTGCGATCGAGCACGCCGCTGCCTCCGAATTGGAGGCAGCAAAATGGGTGACAGCAAGCGTATACTCCTCTGAGCCTGTAGCGCAACAAGACAAACGTTAGATGACAGCCATGCAGCTCGGAACTCGCGACGCACCTGGCCAGTACACCACGCTCTCGGGCGAGGTCAGTCCGGACGCGATCTGCTCGCAAACAGCCGTGTAGTTGGCAGCAGGAAGGCCGACACATGGTGATTTGCCAAGGTCATGGAGGAAGCTCGCGCTGCTGAGGGCGCAGGGGTTCGGCATGGCGAACAAGGCGAGTCAATAGTGGACGAGTAAAAGTACGAGCGAAGTATTTGTACCACCTCAATGTATTTGATCGCAGATCCACACGCAGACAACATGACGGCGTGCCAAGGATGGAGCGGTACACCCAAGTGGCCGAAAAACCGTAGAATGACAGAAATCTGTCTCGCTGTCGCCTTGCGCGTTCATCGATGAACGCGCAGTTCATCCGGCGGTTCCGTCGGCATCATGACAGAATGCCACGCGAAAGGCGCACAGTACCTGGAAAATGTATGCCGGCGGCGGTGCTAGCATGACGACGCGATGCGCACCGACAAGTAACGTCTACGCATCCGACTCATTACGGGAAACCAAACAGACTCAAATTGGACTCTCGTGGCATTGCTGCGAAGAGCCCCTGAATCAAATTGGTATTCTCCGCACGTCTGGACATCAAGAATGGATGCATAATCAGCAAATCAGGTACAACACAGAGTGTCGAGACTAATCCTCGCTGAACATGGAGAGCGGCCTGTTCAGGGGCGCACTTCCTGCCGATCCAACACTCATCGCTCTCCTCCTGCTGACTAGGTCACCGGCGTTGCTAGAGCCGATGGTCGACGCACCCTCTCCATTACTTCGATAATCTCCGTTCACCCCATCCCCACTAACCGTCGACCCTCTAGGCCTCGACCCTCTCATAGCGGATGGTGGGCTCGAAGCTCCAAAACGTCGATGCGGTTGGATGAGAACGGGAGTAGAGCCGTCGGAGACCTCATCGTATGTAGCAGTTGGACGGATCAGTCCCTTCTTCGATTTACCCTTGACGTCGGACTTCGACCTGGCTCTGGAGCTTGACGTGCCCCACAGAGGTGACGTGGAAGAGGACCCCGAGTCCATACCACCGATGAACATCGAGTCTTCGTAACTGGCCGGGGTAGATGAAACTGGACCGGCGCCGTTAAAAAACGCGGGCTCTATCGTCGGTGAGCTGGTATGAGGCACGAAGCCTTGTGGAAGGATGTAGTCCTCGTCTTCGGCGGGAATGGGTCTTGTGTCCAGTCTAGGCGATATATGCTCGTCGATATACTCTTGAATCGCAGGCGTGGTGAGAGTCTGAGGTTCTGGCGTGAGGAGATCGCGATTCGGGTATGCGAGTGCAGGTGGGACGGTCGATAGGCCCACCGATGGCTCAGACTGCAGGATGTGCGTTAGCGAGAGTATAAGGTAACGAGGAAGAGAGAGGTAACAAGAAGAGAGAGACGACGGGAAGAGACAGGCAACGAGGAAGAGACAGGCAACGAGGAA
>ML178826.1:599301-617847 GCA_004369125.1 Pterulicium gracile
GGAAGAGACAGGCAACGAGGAAGAGACAGGCAACGAGGAACGAAGAACGTTATTGGAATAGCTCTACTCACAGGCGACACAATATGAATCGGCACAGAAGTACTACTCGACATCCCTCGCTTCAACACCTTCCGTCTCAGCCAGTTCATGGGCGACGTCGGTCGATTGCGTGGTGATTCTTGCTGCATATTCATGACAGCGATTTGCTGGTCGTGTTGGGCGATCGGAGAAGACGGGATAGGGTACGGGTATGGTCGTGTCGATGCGCTGGCTGGATGAGCATGATACTGTGTCGATGGTGTTGTGGGTCGAATGTCGTTGGTGGGAGGGTGGACGATTTGAGAAGGGCCTTCACCCGGGTCAGTACTATAAGCAACCTAAACATGAGCCGTTTCGTTAGTGCGCTGAGCCATATTCTGATAGTTACACGCATGCGCACTCTCTGTCCTCCAATCACATTCCGCCAACTCGCCACCTTCTCCCTACTCCTCGCCGACGCATCTCCTGCTCTCCCCATCTCTACCCTCATCCCGTTATTTGGCCCTCTGCTCGACGGCGCCTCCAAAATGTCCATATTCGAAATCGACGGAACCGTACTCGCAGCGGTCGACAGTCTCCTTCTTCGACTAGACCCCTTGGGCGTATGAAGCCTCAAGTTCCCTGACGTTCTCCCTGGCGTAGTGGGTCGATGTATCTCTGATAAATCGGGGATAACAGGTGGGAATGCGTATTCAGCTTCGCTCGAAGGAATCACTGGCGCATGAGAAGGCGGAGCAGCACTGGCCTCTACTCGATCCTGTTCCCCGCGTACGTTAGCCATCGAATTCCTCGGCGTTAAGGAGATCTGGACGATGGGCGGGGCGCCGTCAGAAAACTGAGAGACAATGACAGGAGGTTCGGGTGCAGGCGTGGCGACGCGGCGTTGGGAGTTGGAAGTGGGAGGTCGAGGTGGTTGATCGTTAATAGGGACTGGACGTGTGAGTTCGTGGGGTGGCGGAAGTTTGAAATCGGATGTAGAGGAGGAGACGATGGGAATGAAGTTATCTGGGAGGGGAGCGAAAGGCGCGTAAGTGTTGTTAGGTGCGGATGGAAGGGCAGAGGCGATGTTGATAGGAGGAAGGTTGGATGTCGTTAGGACGGCAGGCGAGGATGTTCTGGGGATGACTGGTGGAGGTCGGGGTTTCACTGTTGATGGACCTGCGAGTGCAACTGGTGTTTGTGTACGAGGAGGAACTGGAGGTGGAAGTGAAGGTGGCGGTAGAGGGATGGACGGCTGTGAGCTTGCTACGAGTGGCGACGTGGATCGCGCAGATGTTGATGATGCCGGGTTGGAGGCAGCACGTCTTCGATTGCTGAAAATACAAGTTCAACAAAGAAGCTGAAAGACGAACGGTTGATAGGCGTACCCTGGAGGTTCCGACGTATTCCTCGCTGCACTACGCCTGCGCGACTCCTCTCTCGTCTCGTCAATTTCATCCCGCTCTCTCTCCATATTCCTCGCATGTTCGATTACCATCATCCGCTCCCTCTCCGCCTGCCTCCACCCATCGCTGAAACCCTGCCTCCTGCCCTCCTCCACAGCCTTCTCCACAGCCAAACCCCTCATTCTCCCTCTCATCTCCGTTTCTCTCGCCTCCGCCTCCTCCGCTCTCCTCTCCACTCTTCTCAACATCTCCCCAGCCCTAACCACCTCCTCTTGCGATCGAGCATACTGCGTCTTCCACATCGCCAACGAGGCGCGCAGTTCCGCTGCGTCGAGAATAGCCGCGTCTCGCGAAGCATTAACTTGGCGAAGGACGGTCATGAGCGAGACGAATTGTGCATCGAGCTCAGTGACGCGGGCTTGGGATTGAGCAAGACGATCGTTGGTGAGAACGAGTAACATCTCCCTCGCGCTCATCTTGTTCGATTTGGCGGAGTAGGGGCGTGGAGGAGGATCAGGCGTCAAGGGCTCCGGATCGATCGCAGGTGGATCAAGAGGTTGGGGTTGCATCTGGTCGAATGGGTTGAACTCGACCTGTGGTGGTGGTGGTGGTGAGACGAGCGGCGAGCGTGGGCGAGATCGGGAGGTGGAGAACGTGTTGGTAGGCGGAGACTGGGCTTGCACTCGACCGAGTGGAGTGGGCTCGCGATGCGTTCGAGGAGTGTCAAACTCGGTTGGGGCGTAGTCAAACGTGTGGTCATTGTAGATGCTATACCACGTTGGATGTGAGCATCGGGTAAAGACAAAGAGGATAATCAAGACGTACCGGTCGATATCCGACATCGTGCATGCACTGTAAGTCTTTACGTGGAGAACAGATAAGCTCAATGGTCTCGAAGAAAAGAGGCTCAGGCGATGAGTTGATATAGTGGCAGGTATCCTCGTGTGGAAGGAGACAAAGAGCTGGATGCTCTCTCACAGGGAGCAACCAGCATCGATGACGAGAAAAGAGAAGCAGATTGAGTCGACTAATACAGTTTTAGTCCTAGCGCCCCGAGGTTCACACGTGTTGCGACGAGGAAGGTCATGAGAGCCGCCAGGTCTGCGACTCCGCTCGCATGATTCACAAGAGAGATATGATGAAGCGTTGAAGGTGTTTCTGCGTTTGGTTTAGCATGCCTCGCGTGTGCATGTCGACGCAAGTAAAGAGAAAGGCAAGGTCGATGATGTAAGTGGGCTCGGGAGAGGGTCGTGTAGTCGGCAGTTGAGCAAGTGCGCAAGTTATCTGATCGGGAGCAGCGACGTCTTGGAGAAAGTTGGTGCTCCGATGTGGAGAAGAAGGAGGGCTGTACTAGCAACCTTGAAGTAGATTACTGTCCTCAACGAGCTCAATGAATGCAGAAAGATGGAGAGAGTAGAGGGACGAGGACGATGAGGAGGTGTGGCACACCTCTGCCACACGGAAACAACGGGGAGGATGACAAATTCATTGCCAAAACGGGAGCAAGGCGGCTAAAAAGATTAGTCAATCACAAGCAACTCACCTTCGTCCCTCGTCCTTTAACCATCTTCCTCCTCCGACTCCCCACTTTCCCACATCCACAAACTCCACATCGACGGCTCTAAACGATACAAGTCGCTCCCCAGCAGCTTACTACGCGTTCATATCCACTTTAAGCTGACAGCGGCCACTTGATTCCCTCCATTCAGGCCTTATCTCCCCCGTGGTGCTCCCCTTATCTCTGGCCAACGACTGGCCAGCAATTCTCGCCCAGGCGCCCCATTGACATCAATTCCACACCAATTCTAACCAGATCTCCATCCCAGAATGTCTCACGGATCTTACTCTTCTCATTCCGCTTCCATCATGACCGAGGACGAAGAAGACTACGCTGACTACGTCAAGGGCGGCTACCACCCTGTTCAGATTGGCGACCTTTTTTCGGACGGGAGATACAAGGTTGTTAGGAAACTAGGCTGGGGTCACTTCTCTACAGTCTGGCTAGCGAAAGATCAGCAGTGCGTACACCGAATTCCACTCGATTAGTGTCTTCGTTTCGTATCCGGCTCACAACTTTTGCTCCTTCTCTTTGTTGACAGCCTCGACCGCCATGTCGCTCTCAAAGTCGTCAAGTCGGCACGGCGGTACACAGAAACCGCGTTGGACGAGATCAAGCTTCTCCAGCGTCTCATCACATCCTCCGATCCATCCTCACCCAACGCGCGCACTCATCCCGGTCGATCCCACGTCATCTCATTTCTGGATCACTTCAAACACGTAGGCCCTAACGGCACGCACGTCTGCATGGTCTTTGAAGTCCTCGGCGAGAACCTCCTCGGCCTCATCCGTCGCCATCAGAACAAAGGCGTGCCCATCCACCTCGTGCGCCAGATCTCGAAACAGGTCTTATTGGGACTCGACTACATGCATCGGTACTGCGGCCTCATCCACACCGATCTCAAACCAGAGAACGTCCTCATCGCTATCGATGACGTCGAGTCCATCATCCAAACCGAGCTCTCCAACCCCACCACCGGTGCTGGCCCATCCACGCGTCTCGTCGGCGTACCGCCGTCGAAAGGTCGAGGAGGCAACCAGACGCCTCGTTCCGAATCGGTCTTCATCACCAACTCGCAACCACTCCCCAGTCCATCCAGCTCTTTCACTTCCATCCATATGGTCGACAAGCTCTCCTTTGGGATGAGCAAGATCGACTCGAGCCAGCCGGGGTCGTTGATCAGTCCAGCGTCGGCATTATCGACCTCGCCATCGGGGACGGACCAGAGCGCCAAGCGCGCCGAGTCATCGGATTTGGCAAAGGACGTGAGCAAGGTTAGCTTGGAGGGAGGATCGCGAGAGAAGGGCAAAACATCCTTTTTGACGCAGTCTGCGCCAGGCTCGCATGGGCGGGAGAGGGAGGACGAGCAGATCGAGACGTCGGTGATGGCGGTGGATGAGTCGAGAGGGGAGGGGAGATCGGAGGAGCCGCACGTCGCGATGAGTGCGGCTGGGCTCTCGGTGACGACGAGCGGGATCGAGGGCAATGAGAAGATCACGGTGAAGATCGCGGATCTGGGCAATGGTGCGTTGATTTTGTTTTCGCTCTTCGACGTGTGCTGACCGGTCTACTATAGCGACGTGGGCGGAACACCATATCACGGACGACATCCAGACGAGGCAGTATCGTTGTCCGGAGGTCATCGTCGGCGCAAAATGGTCGAGCACGGCGGATGTGTGGAGTGTCGCATGCGTGGTACGTCTTTATCCCTCACCTCACCCTCGTTCCGTCTCTCAATCTATCTCGGTAGATGTTCGAGCTCATCACCGGCGGCGACTACCTCTTCGATCCTGCTCCCGGCTCGCGGTACAGCAAAGACGACGACCATATCGCCCAAATCATCGAGCTTATGGGTGAGATCCCCAAGTCCATCGCCTTGACGGGGAAGTACAGCTCCGAGTTCTTCAACCGTAAAGGTACGCATTCCACATCCGCCTCTCTTTTCCTCGACTAAACCGTCTTCATCCCAGGCGAACTCCGTCACATCAGCAAACTTCGCTTCTGGCCTCTCGAAGCCGTTCTCAGTGACAAGTACCTCTTCCCTAAACCCGAATCCGACGCCATCGCCTCCTTCCTTAACCCCATGCTTCGTCTCCTCCCAGACAAACGCGCATCCGCCGGCGAAATGGTACACCACTCCTGGCTCGAAGCCGTCGTTGTCCAGGGCGAGCTCGATGCGCTGCGTCGGATGGAGGAGGATGAGCGATCGTCAAGAGAAAGGGAGAGGGATACGAGTGGGGTGGCGAAGCCGAGGGACTCGACGGTCGTGAGCGCGGTAAGTACTGGGTCGGGTGGTGGTGCGGCCGTTGGCGCGGCGGAGGGTACGAGGAAAAGCGAAGGGGCTCCAGTGGTGTTGACGGGTGGAGAGCGGATGTTGCGCGCGGGATCGATACGAAGGCACGCGGATGCGATGAAGCCTGTGGAGGATAGTGCGGGGTCGCCGGGACCATCTGCGGCGGGGAGCAGGAATCCTAGTGCCGCGCAGGGTGGAAGGAGATGACGACCGTGGTCAGGTCGTTAGTGTCGCTTTTTTTTTTCGTCGTGTTGTTGCTGTTGTCGTCATCTTTGTTCATCTCTCTTGTAGTTCTCGCCTTCTAACTCGTTCACTCTCTTCTTCCTCCTTCCTCTATCACGCATCTTGATATCCCCCACCCGCACTATATCCATCCCTCTTCAATCCTCCATCTCTCTCCTCCACATCTCAATTCAGGCAATAGTACTAATAACTCCCGTTCTTCTTCTTTGGTGCTACGACTTGTCTTGCTCCTGTTGTTTTCTGCGCAATCGTTTTCTTTTCTGTTCAACAAGTGTATGGATGATGTCAAGCTGTAGTACGCAAGCGGCGGGGCCGGTGTAGATTGTTGTTGTGTAAAAGTAGAGGTTGTATTGTAATGATTACTGCCTGTGTATGACGTGTGGTGTTACAGAAGACTCATACTAGAGGCTTATCACTGTTGAAGTTGTCGATGTTAGACTCGGGAAACCCAGTCCTCTCTTCAGACTGTCGTTCTTGCTAAAAGATTCTCGTAAGAGAGCCGGGCTCCCTCTAGCGAGGTTCTTCCGCAGGAACAACGAGCTTGTTGGAGGGACTGGGTTTCCAGAGGTCCATCTTTGGCCGGCGGCGTCTACAAAGTGTTCACATCATGTTTCCCCACTCTCCTCCTGCACTCCTTGTCAACGCCATCGCTGCTTCGCGTCTCTCAATTCCATGTTCGGGCACTACCAATGCAATACGAGTCTAATTATTTTCACCAAACCCCTCTTGTCTGGCGTGCTTATATCTATTTGACCACCTTGGTTCGCATCGCTGAAATTCTGTGCTGCAATGTTGTACCTGGGATCGCCGGAGACGTTCCCCGCAAAGAAGACTTTCTGGCGACTTGAATCTGAGCCCAAATGGACACGGAGAGGATATTTCAGCAGGGTACGAGATACGATGCGACCGAGAGTAGTGTGTGTGGAGCTGGACACATAAGATACGGAGGCTTCGAGGGTTGTTGATCCTCAAGGCGCGTCTGTTCGAGGTGTGTCCAGTCTCTATGCTTCTCCGAGCTTTACTGATGTACTTGATAGGGGACGAAGTACTGTTATCAACCCTTCTGTGCTTGCTCCGCAACTCCACACTTGGAAAGATCCCAGCACTCCCTAGCGATCTACGCGCTTGCAGCTGTTCCCACCACGTCTACTATGCCACGACATCCGTCCTTATAGCACTTCTGAGCGATCTGATAGCACTCGCTTCCTTTTCACGGCACATTTCAGCTAGTACGACTTTGTTCTCCACATTCTTACCTCGATCAAACCCTGTATCAGCGCCAGCACTCCCGCGCCCGAGCGGCCAATTCTTGCCACCCGTAGCTTCGACGTCCTTTCAGGCTGAGTCCGGGGTAACATCGATACCATATACATACGACCTTTGCTCCGCCTGTCTTCTCCGTCTCTCAGACCCTATCTATTCGGAGGAGCCACTGAGTGCGACGTGTGTAGGCTCGGTTGTTGTGCTGCGGACGTCTGCGCAAATGAATAGGGAGGAGTGGAGTAGAGAACGAGCGAGACAAAGGACGAGGTGACGTGCAGAGATGCGACGAGCGGAACCAAGCATCTGGTAGGTTCTACCTTGTGGATCTGTTCTGGGGCGATTGCTGACGATGTACATAAGGCCGGGACTACAGACTTTCGCGGCTATTTCGCGGCGAATGCTGCAACGTAGCCGCGAAATAACTTGTCGAGTGCGCTGCCACTATCTTGCACTTGCAGTTCCTGCGTTGTATTCAAACAGTGTATCCATGTGATAAGATGGTGTACAGCACCACCGATGCTTTCTCTATTTCAAATTTGACCACCAATATACTAGCACTTCAGCGAGCGGGGGTACTACCAGGTCAGCGTACTATTTCAACCACTGAAAATCTCGGCCAGCGTACCAGATTGATCTATGTCTGTACTTACTTCAGTGTTCTATATGCATTCCCCAGCACGTTGTTGAGCCGCTGAACTTCTGCTATCTTCGGTGTGTGGCTGACATTGGAACCGTGTAAGTATATTCTGGCCGCTGCTAAACACGAGACAACATCTCATCTCTTCATGCATAACGAAAGTACATCTTGTACTCGTGGATCATGAGTATGGAATGCAAAATGAAAGCCGTTCCAGTTCCAGTACGATTCCAAGGCCAAGCTACAGTGCTTGCACCACCGGTACGTACCACTTGAGCTTGAGTTCGTCCATTCACAATCGCGCGATAACTGCACAGTACTTACCATATCATATCAGCATCATATCATACCGTGAGCCAGCCTGCACACCTCTTCTTGCACCGTGAGCTTCTAGACAATTTCTGTGACCGCACAAGATAGCATACAGCACTCAAGATCACCAATCCACCGAGCACCTGGCGTCGAAGGAGTCATTCCTCCGCATTTCCCTCACAGCAAGCACGAGGACTAAACTTGCTTCGTCCAGGACCAGTAAAAAACATGGTCGCAAATTGGTCGCAGTAGCCGCGAATAGCCGCGAAACCGCGAAATTCCTGTCTTTGCATAGCCGCGAACGCGATTTCGCGGCTAGCCATCAACCGTGAATAGCCGCGAATGATCACCCATCGGCTGAGCCATGGCACTGGCTCAGCACTGTTTTGAAGGTTCGACGCCATAGGGAAAAGCCATTCTTATCGCTACTCAAACCAGAGAGTGAGTAGTCTTAATTTTGAGTCCTCTGGTGAAGCACCCTTAGTAGAGCGATGAGCAAAACCGCACTTGCCGTTCGCAAAGTCGTGGTACTCCATTACATATAACCCCATCAGCATCCCGGCGTTCAAGCCACTTTGCCCCTTCGCCGCCACGAAGGTCTTCGGTTGTGATGTATGATGACTCTAACACGCTTAGAATACCCCTGGTAGGCACCAGATAGCTGGTAGAACGCGAGATACTGTAGTCGAAGACGTCGACTTTACCATCATTTCTCTCAGATGGCTTATAGCCGCAAGTAGCCGCGAATGCCCTTTAGCCGCGAAATCCAGCCGCAAGCCGCGAAATTCACGAGGCCCCAGATAAGGCCGCAATGCTGATACAGCGATGTGTTTCTACGCGGAGCCTGAATCGACTCACTATCTACGCTCGTTCGTTCGACAGAATGTCCTACGCACCACGCACCATCGACTACATATCCTTACGCCAGCTAGCATAACCTACAGCCGAACCAAGCAGCAGCAAACCGGCCTGACCCAGTACGTGCGCAGGTGAGCCGTGCCTTTCTGATTTTCTCGAGGGTCCGATTACAGTACCCGTACCAACTATCTAGAGCCGCGCCGTCCTTCGCATCGTCGAGCAGCATCATCTTTGGATGGCGAGTCATCGACACGCACATGCATGTCCCACTCCCAGAGCCCTCACTCAGCCCCACTCCCACCCTCCAATTCCCTTTCAGCTCCGCCGCCTCCGATGATTGCGCCCCACGGTACGGGATTATCATCGTTTAGCTTCTATTACTCTTTGTGCGAGTGTGCAACCAAATCTGCTCCGAGGCTGAAGTTGGGATTGGGTGTAGTGAGGAGGAGGAGGAGGAGGAGGCGGTGTTCGGAGGGTGATTAGGAGAAGCGGCAGACTTGGAAAGGGGGTTCAGCTCGAGATCCGACGGGCGGGGTGAAGCGTGGGTTGCGGAAGGGTAGGTCGGAGCTTCGATGGCTTCAGAAGCGCAGGAGCGCGAGTTCCGTGGTAGGTAGGGCGGGGCTCGGAAGTGACGGGCGAAGTGCACAGGTTCTTGAATTATCGGTGGTTAGAGAAGCTGGCTCGAGAAGGGACGAAAGGGAGTATCGCATTGAGAAAGGAATTGGTAAGGACAGCTGATTTTAAGCTAAGGAATGTCGCTCTAAGCGTATTAATACCCAATAAATACTACCTACTCCCACATAGACCTGAAATAAGAAAGAGTGACGCTCTATGTAAATATGACCAATAAATACTGCTAAATAGAAACCGGCGATGAAAACTTGAACGACGACCGAGGTGATCCCCATCCCAACGGACGCTGCGGCTTATTAGTGCTCGCTCTCGGGGAGGGCGTTGTAGATGGGGCAGAGCTCGTCCCAGGCAGCTAAGAGGGGAACGTAGAATCAGGATCCAGGTAAGAAGTCACAGGGAGAGCGAAGCGAGCACGTACCAGGCCTTGGGTTTTCCACGTTGGTGGAGGGAGCGTCTGCAACAAAGACGACACCCATGCCGCTGTAGAAGGAGTCTGTGAGTCAAGCAAACAACTGAGCACTAGTGAGGCCACTTACAAGACGACGTGGAACTCGATGTGGCAATGGAACATCCACGGACCACTAGATCGAGATAGCAAAGTGAGCATTACGACGGCGGAGAGTGATCGAAGAAGGCGGGAACGTACGCGTTGTCGGTGACGAATCGGATGACGGTCTCGTGAGCACTTCCACCCATGTCGACGACGTCCCTGCGGGGAGGGTTGACGAAATTGGGCTTAGAATCGTAGGGGCCCTTGACGATGCTGAAAGTGTGCTATACAGGACATCAGAGTCCCATTCAACGGCAGAGATGGTTAGGAGGACGTACACCGTGCAGATGGAAGGGATGCTGCGAGAAGTGCGACAATTAGCGAGACATCACAGGGCTAGACTAAAGAAAAGTAACTCACAGGTGCAGTGAGATCTAGAGAGACGACGGTGATCTCAATGACCTTGTTCCTAGGAAGCATGTAGATAGTGCCGTGAGGAAGAAGATCGGCGACATTGGTAGCTCCGTTGAGGATCTGCAGAAGGATGGGAGTCGGAGGAGATTGGTAGGGAATGCCGTTCATCGTGAACAGGAAAGGATCGAAGTTGACTCCGACCTCGATGCGGAGGTTGACGTCCGCGGCACCGAGCTGGGGAATACCTGGAGCAGCAGGATTCTCGAGAGGCGCCAACTCAGCCTCAACGAGCGGCGCAGTAGGAGTTACCTCGGACGTTGTGGGGTCCGTCTTGCTCGCGCCCTTATACCTAAGAATAGCCAGGTTGGTTCCACCCTCATAGCCCTCAGGCCCGATATTCGGCTGCGCACGGATCCAGTAGTTTCCAACTTTCTGGTTAGCATTCAGGACGAAGGAGTAGCGCTGGCCAGCGAAGATGTGAATCTGGTCGGCGACGACGGTCTCGGTGGCGATACCGTCGGTCTCGATGACCTTGAAGTCCGTGTGACCGTCGATCTTGAAGACGTGATTAGCGTCGCAGGACATGCTGATGAGACGCATGCGGTAACGCTTTCCCTTCTCGACGGTGATGACGGACAAGGGAGCGGCGGGTCCACCGACGTAGCGACCTCTTCCGTTGATGAGAGTCGAGTCGGGGTGGGTGATGGTCACAATTGAGCGCGCTGGAGCGTGGAACCTGTGACGAAGGGAGCTGATCAGTGGCAGAAGTTGCATATAAGAGAGTCAAGCGTACCAGTCCATAAGGGTGATAACAGTGCTGTGGACGGCGTGAACATCAGTGTCTGAAAAGCGGGGACAGGGAGTTAGCTTACTCTTTGTTATCGATATCGTAGAGTGACTTCAGAGGATCTTGAGGATCGTAGACTACGATTGCTCCACGAAGGCCGTCGCAATACTGGACTTCCATGTGCGAGTGATACCAGTAAGTGCCCGTCTAGGTGAGATCCCATGTTTAGAATGGCATCATGGGTCGAAATTGGGACTTTGGCTTACATGCTCTTGCAGGGGGAAATCGTACTGAAACTCGTGTCCCGAAGCGATAGGGCACTGATTAACCATGGCAGCACCATCGGCCCAGTTACTTCCTTTCTGGAACAGTCCGTGCCAATGCTGTGAAGCGAAAATGAGTAAATAGCCTTGTCCACAGCGAGGACGAAGGACGAAGATACTCACCACAGAGGTGGTCTTGTACATAGAAGCATCTTGGAGCTTATTCACGACGTTGACCGTGACGCGGTCACCCTGTGAGATGGTTTAACGTTAGGCGAGTGAATGAGCAAAAGAGAACGCGCGTGCCTTGTTGTAAGTGAGGATGGGACCTGGCATCGTTCCGCCAGCAACAACGGCGCTAGAAATATGCGAATTAGCCACCGAGGGAGACAGGACAGATACCGCCCAACGTACTTCCTTGCGAAGCCATCAGGAGAGATCACCTTGTTGGTGATCTGCATAGTCTGCGCCAAAGAGCTGACCTGCCTAGCGAGTACTGAGCCAGAGTGCGCGTGAACGGCGGTGGATGCCAAAGTGGCTGCGAGAGCGATGAATCCGACGTTGAAAGGCATTTTGAGAGCTGAACGGAGGGCTCGAGACAGAGTGAGGAGTGAGAGGAGGAGGAGATCGGCGAGGAGAAGGATGATGTTCGTTCTGCTCGAGCGCACCGACTTATAAACACAACACTTACAATACGAAACAACAGTCTTACCACAAGGTTGAGAAAAATGGCTCGCGGGATCCAGCCTGTCCCGTCGTCTGAGGATCTATGCCAGTATACAAGGTGAGCCATTTCTTTCGGCCTTGTGATCAAAATAGACGTGAGTTTGGGATACCTAGTAACCCTCTCACGGCTTTCGACATAGTCAGAGACATCGTCCCCGAGCGCAAATGGCTCAATTCCACGGCCGATGTTCGTCCGTGAATCAAGATAGTATGAGAGCCTTGATGGCGACAACGTATATTCGCGATCTCTGCCCAGGGGGGCAAGTAGGCCGAAGCTGCTATCGAGACGACTAGATTGGCGGCTGCAGAGCCTCAATTCTAACACGAACACCCCATTTGTGCGGGTGTATAGGTTGGTGATATGCTGCGATGCGGCGCAAACGGCCGCATTCACCGGCATGCGGATGTCGAGTTGTTGTTATCAGCACTGCGCTAAGGAACCGTCAGGTCGTCGGATATTGGTGCCTGGCTATTCAGAAGAAAGGGAGCGTGAAATTCCAGGTGAAAACACAGTACTACTTGCCTTGCGCGGGACTCCGAGTCGTAGCAACTTTGAGGTGTCGCCAACCAAAGGGAGGTAAACGACATTCGGTATCTGAGGGTAGAGTATCACCGTTGTATGGGCACAGGCCTAGAACTTCAGATGCTCTGAAACAAATGGCGGCGCTTCGCAATGTGTCGGTTTAACCGTCTTTCCGTTTCACTTCATCTTGAGAGCTTGATTGTGTCGAGTCGCGGGTTGTATTGACATAAATCCACCCATTCTGCTATCTTGAGTGAATCACAGAACTGCCAAAATATGACTGGGACATTCGGCGCGTAGAGCGCGGCGGAAACCATTCGAAAACGGCGGAGGACATGTAGACTCGAAGGCCATTCCGATGTGAGGGAATGATGGGATGAATCGCGATCAGTCTGGACAGAGACTGGTCTCGAGTCGAGTCTAGAGGACATGGTTGTTCAGCGTCGAGCGATACCATATGAGCCCGAGAAGCGTATCTTACTCTAGTCGCGTACTTTTTTGGAGAGACGCCCCAGGAAAACACCGAGTTCGTTCAAACTCACTGTAACGATGGCTTAAGCGCATGTGAGTGTTTGAGTGATCGCTTTTCACTTAGATTGAGCATCACCGTTGCATATAGATTTTCCAAGTCCGAACCGAATGCATTGCTTTACCGTATACTTACGCACTGCCGGCGTGTATCGATATCTGCGATGTGATGCCGCCGGTTGCATGCTCTCATCTGTCAAGATGGGTGCAGATCGAGTATCTCCGGAGCGTATCATTAGAACAGATACAAGTTTCCTACAGCTTACACAGGGCATGGCGTAACACTAGGGAGCTCTCGAGCTCAGAATTTTGCCGCCGCTGACTCGGCGACCACGGTAAAGCTACGCCGAATCTCGTCAAGAGCCTCAGTAAAACATTCGATCTGCTTTGGGGCACTTTTGATGACTTCTGACCACTTTCGATTACTTCCAGACCAGTACTCAGGAATTCTGTCAAACTACGTCGGTTTGGTTTGAAAGTGGCTCGACGCAATTAAAAGCTGGTTTGGAGATTGCAGATATTTCGGTAAAGCTAAGGAAGAGCTAGCAAACGGAGAAAAGCCACTACGTTAACTATCCTCGTCTATTCGCATGAAACTTCGTCCTACGTCTCTGCACTCAGAAGTCCGGGTTAATGGAGCCACTCTTTGCCATCGGCATCGGCGAATGACTCAAATCTGACGGGGGGAAGGGGATGTGGGCGAAGGCAACGGTGTGCTTGAGATGTCAGAGGGTATGCTGTACGCCCAGTGTGTACTCCGCCTGAATCCAGGCAAAGTCAAGCTTCAGCGAGGCGGGAGTATCCATGTCGACGAGGCTGCAACAGAGGAGTCAAATGTGGAGGGTGGAAGAAGCTGCCGGTAAACTTAGCTGACTCCTGGAGACTAGCTCAACGACTCTGTATCCGTGTCGAGAGAAATCCTCGTCCCAATCGAGACGTTTCGCAGGTCTTGAGAGGGAAACTGGTGGTGGGTGGTGTCAATAAGCTGGCGAATGGAATAAAAACGTTCAGCGAGGTGTCTGTGGCGCTAGCGCAGCTGATTTTCGAATCCTCGTGCTGTCAAGAGTGTGTGAGTCACGCTGGGTAGACGCTCCTCCAGCGACTGCCTCAGTTTCGTCGGCAGTTCCGACGACGGATTGCTATGTGAGAGAAGTGAACCAGATAACGTCGGGGATGTTGGTGACGATGACGGGTGTCAAGGAAGTCGGAGCTGAGTATACATTGTCTTGCATGCGTACCGAAGGTTGCAAACGATGTTTCAAAAACGTTGATGGTGGTGAGGGTCTCGGCGCGGTTGGCTGGCCAGATGGTGACCAAACGGCGTTACGCACTCTTAAATCAGTCAATCAAGGCGGCTACGCTGTTAGCTTGCTGGTCAAAGGTTCCTGGACTTCTCCCGAGAGACCTCATGGCGCAAGCGTTGGGAGACAAGAACAAGCGCTCCGGGGATAGAATCACCATTGACAAGGTGATTGCTAGAGCCGACTCAGTAGCCAATAGCTCAATCATAGAGATCGACGGCGACGAAGGGCAGTAATCGATTAAGGAGACGGCTGTACACATAAATACATGGTGATTTTCATCTGGGAGTATGCAGGTTTAACTGCAGGTACTCACGGGTACCTTCTATTCACGGATACCGGCGGATATTCACAGGTTGCCAGCTTACGGGTGCAGGTGAAGGTTCCGGTAGGCTGGAAACAGATGCGGGTGAGCGTTGCAGCGACCTCAGAACCCACGGGTGGCGGGTACGGGGACCCGGATGGTACCTGCCCCGGAGCTTTGCCAAGGATTATCGAGGCATTCTTCTTTCTTCGCTGACCAGAGCAAGGGGATGGCGATTTTTGCGACAGCGTTGAACATCATATCATTTTGGTGAGTCTTCTAAAGATCATTCCCACGGTCCTCCACCAAACCTCCACCGCATCAGACCTTGACGCCAATTGTCAGCAGCCTTATCCTCCATTCCAATCGACCACTACATACTCCACTTTCATTGCTGCCTTCCTACTCTGGCTTGCCGAACTACATCATATCATGGCCAAGCTCAAGCCCTGTACGTTCGTCTGCGTGTCTCGCACTTGGAGCCGTATGCTATGTCTAATAGTCGACACTGTATTAGACAACGACAAAGATTCCGCCGATATTATCCTGAAGTCCAGCGACGGCCACTCATTCTACGCGCATAAAAATGTTTTCGGCTTCTATTCCAATGTCTTTGCAGCTGCTAGCGAGTGCTCCGAGGCTCGTCTCGATATCCACTCCGGGGAAGATGCATATTCAAAGCGCGAACTTGCCGAACCGAGCCGACTGGAGACAGTCTCGTGCACAGAGACCTCAAAGATTCTCGAACTCCTTCTGCGCTTCATACACCAAGATGAGGGGTTTACAGAGCTTGGAAAGTTTGACCGATCCACTCTCTTTGAGCTTGCAGAAGCCTCAGAAAAGTACAACGTCTGGTCTCTTAAACTTCTTTTGCATAGTCACATGCGGTAAGCCCTCCTCATTGATCGGTCTGCCAGCAATGTCCCTGAATCTGTGGGCTCGGTTCCGCTGAGTTCAGGGAGAAGCTTGAGTTATATCCATATCAGATCTTCCAGTTCTCTCTTTTACATGGCCACACAAAGCTAGGCGTAGAGGCGGCTATTCAGGCTCTCCTGAAACATGTCGGAGCTACAAAGACTTCACTATCGACTTCTCTATCTGGGGAAGGCATGACTGAGTGCGCTAGGGTGAAATAGGTAAGTGTGCGTAACCATTTTGGACTGTGTACGCTAATACATATTTTCATGATCACACATTTCATACTTGGCACTTTGAAAGACGCTTTGGGCCACAACATCTTTTTACAATGAGCTTGGATCGGCTCCTGCGAATGTGTTTGACACGAGAAGCCACACTCGAGAGGCGAAAATGCCAAAGAAGAAAGGTGGCTACTCAAATGCCCCCGTCCCGGCGCCTGTGGGCCTCCCGGTCCCATGCAAACTTTGGGACGTGTTTTGTAACGACATCGTAAGCCTATCCAATGTGGCTGATCGTGGTTGCGTTCAGGCAATCGATATAATCCTGGCGTTTGACAAAGGGATGAAGCAGAAGCTGGAGAACTGCCAGTTGTGTCGCGATCGGGCTCAGAGGTGGCTGGCCCAGTTTTTGGAGAAGAGAAGACCGAAACTCGAGGAGGTTTTTAGCGGAAGCAAGGAGGTTACGATTTCCGTTGGATAGTTTTTCAGTCTCAGATACTTTGCTATCCGCACGCGATGCATTTCAAGTAACGTTAACGATGTAGGCCTATGGCAGCATAAAGAGCGGCTGTGTAATAAACCGTGCTACCCACTGGACGATTATACCACTGAGCCAAAAGGCCACTATGTCTTGGTATTAGACATAGGCGGGTGGCACTATATATGCGAATTCACATGTTATTTGCACTCATCCAGCATGCATATAACAGGCTGTAATCTTTGTACGAGTGATGTGCAGCCCTTGAACATCTGCATGTATTTGCTTGAATGTCCATAAACGTAGTTGCTGAACGCAGACTAGAATGACTGAAGTCGAGTGTCTATTGGACAGAGGACAAACGCTCAGGCACAGTAGATGGATGTGACTCAGTGTATTGTAGCTGGGCATACTGGATTTCCGGTAACACCCAAATGTACTTGTGTACACTCGTGTAACCTGAAGTTGTGTTCGTGTAACATGGTAGCGTACAGGAAGGGATTTTCCTGTACATGTAACATTCTTCATGTACCCAAGATGACATTCGTGTACATCCTGTACATCTCGTGTACATCTTGTTGAAAGCATACCTACCTGCTTGTAGAGTAGTAGATTAGATCTCCTCCATCACAGGTACTTTACAGGTGATTCTCATTGCTCTCATCATACTATTGCTGTATATTAGCATACCAGCATCTCAGGACTCCTAGATGCGGACTTAGCACCTCCTAGACACGGTTATATGACTCCCTCATGTATCTAGAATATAAGGCTCGCTTTGCACACCTTAACGTGCAGGATACTCGAAGTTCCGCTTCAATAATGATAATCTCTGGCAACCAATTTGGTACACCAAGACTAATGGGACCTTGTCCTGTTAAATTTCTTTCCGCTTGCATGCACCTACCGCTGTATTTAGCGAGGGGGAGTGTTGAAAGCATACCTACCTGCTCGTAGTGAAGTATACTAGCTCATCTACATCACAGCGTCTCATTACTTCCATATGTGGACTTAGCACCTCCTAGACACGTTCATATAACTCCCTCATGTATCTAGCTATACTCGTACTTTCATTAACCTCCTGTAGTATATAAGGACTGCTTTGCCTCCCTAATTGATAAGACTTTTGCTCCTACTTTCCCTCCATCTCTTAGTATCGCTCCTAAGATCTCTCCCTCTAGCTTATCGGCGAGTTACCTAGTTGCTTTCTGCCCCTTGTACGCTGCTGGTACTAGCGTACTGTGCGCTGCACACCACGTACCTTCAATATGATGGTGGGTAGTGTCCATACTTTGCGCGGAACTCCAGGGGTGACTTGTTAGTCAACCTTCCCAGGACATCGAGGTAATAAGACGAGCCGGCAAGGTCACGACACTGGCGATTGTAGAATCTTGTCTGTGACTGAAGATCTCCGATCAAGCGATATGTGGCAGATGTAGTGTAGAAGCCGTGGGGGACATCGTTAATCGTGCGTGTCGTGCCTGCGAGATGGGTGGCAACTGTTGAACTGCGCTCAGAACAGCTGTGCCTCCATGTTGCATGTCGTTGTACATGTAGTTGGTCTCCCCGGCACGATAACGCGCGATGTAATGACCAGCTAGAGGCGAATGGAATATACGGCTTTGGATCTCGTATCTTGAAGACAGTTAATTATTGTAAGTGAAAGACTCAGAATACAAAACAGAATCAACGTACTGTAACGTGTCATCGTCCCCAAATGGGAAGAGTTTCTCAGGGAAGTTGCTCAGCTCAGCTGCTATCGCAGTCGGGTTGCGCGAAATGTCTGCATTAAGCTCAATGATGAGGATCGTGGGTAACTGGATGAATATCGTTGCCGTTGAGCAGTCCCCGGTGCAGAGAAGCTTGAAGTTCTTGTGGTCAGATCGGAAGCACTGAGCCCGCTCTTTGCGAGCCTGGTGAATGTTACAGGCATGCTGGAATGCTGCGGAAACATCACCCCCAAATTCACCAAGAAAATGTTCGCCCAGGTCCCATCGGAAACGCTCGCGAACATGAGTTGGAGCCATGTAGTGAGGCGTGCCACCAATCTGAGGTGACCCATCACAAGCGAAAATGGTGATCATGGTATTCCGGAATAATCGGGGAGGACCATGTTCGTAGTCACGATGAGAAGAACGAGGGTGTCGCATAACTGTCGAGAACCAATCCTGGAAGACCAATCCACCATTGAGTATGGTGCGAGACATAGTACGACATGGTACGGATTCAATACTCACAGTTGACCCAAATGATCCGCCCTCCCACACCGCCACATCAATCCTAGAGCTGAGAGTTTGACATATATAATGCGTCAATTTGTGCGCGCTGATTCTTGCTAATGGCCAGCTTATCGAGCGGTATCCATGGGCCGCGTT